>PVKY010005468.1:0-17371 GCA_004027775.1 Bradypus variegatus
TGTTCCGTCTTCTTGCTTCTGTGGCTTTCTTCTGTCTCTCTCCACATGTTCATTCTGTGTATAAAGGCCTCTAGGAAGGGAGTCAAGACCCACCCTCAGTGAGCTGGGCCACGCTTTGCCTGAAGCAGCCCCGTCTACAGGCCCTCCTTCACTGGGTCCTCACCCACGGGGATGGGTAGGTGTGAGAACTGCTTTCCCGGGGTCCTTGCAGCTCCAGGAGTGGGTGTGCATGGAGTTCTCCCACCCTGTCAGCCAGTGTGTATGGATCAGGGTGGCCGAGTTAGAGCCGTATGGAAGCGTGACGCGTGGGTCACTCTGTGCGTCTGGAGAACGTGCAGCCTGTTTTTCCTGGTGTGGAGAGGGAGGCGTTGGCTTTCCCCAGGGCGTCCATCCAGAGGAGGCCGGTGCAGGCCGGCACAGGCTCCGAGGACTCCTGGAGGACCTGCCTCCCCCGACTCAGCCACCTGCGGTCACAAGGCGGCCGCTGGGCCTGCAGACGTCGTGTCTGCATTCCAGGCAGGAGATGGGAAAGGCAGGGAGTGGCGGCCCCTTTCTGTGAGATGCTGCCTTTTCGTTTAGGCTGGGTGCCTTCTGTGCTGCTTTCCGCTGTTTGCTCCCAGTCCACTCTCGGCTCCCTTCTCTTCTGCTCTCCCCCTGGGGGCTGGACCCCGCTGCACACAGCTTCCCGTGACCCCTGGCTTCCAGTTGGGTTGGTCACAGAAGTCACTGGTGGGAGACTGGGGGGAGTGGGGAGAGGGGCTGGGGCATCTGTGCCCCAGCTGCCTGTTCCGGTTTGCTAAGGCTGCCTTCATGGATTGGCTTTTTTTATAAAGAAATGGATTGGCTTTTGTAAAGGGGGTTCTCTAGGTTACAGATTTACAGTTCCGATGCTTGGCATTCCCTGAGAATCCAGGTCAGCTGCTTCTGGGTTGGGGATTTGTACACAGCAGAGCTGCCTGTGACCCTGGCTGGAAGGTGTAGCAAACCAAGAAAATATAAACAAAGGAAAGAAATGTGAATGTTTTTTTTAAGAAGTGAAAACAATTTTTAAGTCATTTAAGTACAAACTAAAACAAATAAGGAAACTTTTCCTGGCCAACTGAAACACACCATGGACCCAGTGCGGCCAGGGTGGGCTGGTTTCCGGCCCGGGGAGGGGGCTGAGAGCTCGTGCTCGGAGGCGTCTTCTCGGGCCCTGAGACGCGGCCTGCGCCCGCCCTGCCAGGCCGTCCCCGGCCACTCAGGCTCGCCCTCCAGGTGGCCGTGGCTGCCTCGGGCCAGGACCCGACTCCCTGCGCACCCAGGCGAAGGCCTATCGGAGCCTTCCGGGACCCGTTTCAGGTGTCAGAACTGCAGCACGTCACAGGCTTCCCCAGCTCCCAGCTTGCAAGGGCCCTTCCCGAGGTTGGGGAGTTCATTGCTCAGAGCTGCCACACACAAGGGAGAATTTTTTCCACCTGAGCATGTAAGAAGCTCCTCGAGGGGCAGTGGGTAAAACACATCGTGTGTTGCACTTGCCAGCCAGGGGCTACTTGTGAAGTGCATAATAAACAGCATTTCAAACAGTAACACAAGGCTTTGCTGTGTGTGTGCCGGGGCGGGCGTAGAGCTGTCTGGGAGACTGTGCTCAGATCGCGGTGGGAGTCTGATGTGTGCCAGGGCGGGCATAGAGCTGTCTGGGAGACTGTGCTCAGATCGCGGTGGGAGTCTGAGGAGCTGCCAAGTCAGGACGGAGCAGACCTCTCGCTCGTCCCACAGCCCTCCCCACGGCAGGGACGCCTCGGCCGCCGGCACGGTTAGCCTCTGTGATTTATACCTGCAGTGAGGGCTGGTAAGTGGCAGCCGGCATCTTCCAACCGTGGACCAGAAGGCAACGCTGACTATAAATAATGCACCTCCGGTTGCTCAGTGACCTGCTGGAGTGAAAATAAAAGGGCCAAGGGGATATCTCTGCAATTTACCATGTGTCCTGGGCTGCAGCCAGAGAGATGGGGACCGAGAAGTCGCTGTGGGCCAGAGAGGAGCCAAGCACTCTCCGTGTCCTTAGACGGCGAATCCTTGGGGAAGCCGGGGCAGGGAGCTCACTGAGAGAGAGGGAAATGGGTTTCTAGGAAGCCTTGGCGTTTCCGAATCTCCTGATGTCATTCAGCAATGCTAGCTGGGCCCCACGGTGGCCGGGGCAGCTGGGGGGCGGCTCTCTGGAATTGGCAGCTGAGCTACGTGGCCTGAGGCACGTACCTTCCTCTCTCTGACCTCAGTTTCCTTGTGGCCTGGGGCTCGCCGTGCAACTAAAGTTCGATCTGGTGCCCGTGTTCCTGAAGCAGCATTGAAATCTGGGCATGTGGGGTGGGCAGTTGAGACTAAATTTCCAGGCAGAAAATATTTATGAGTCACAAAATGTTTATTAATTTCTTGTAGATTGCTAGGAAACATTGCTTCCTTTTTATGCTTTTGCTTTGCTCTCCAAAGACAAGGTGTTTATTGTTTAATAAAAACGATTAAGTGTATACCATCCTGAAAAGGCTTTTAAGCACTATTCCACTTTTGGTCCACACAAGATGGTTTGGAGCCGGCTCCTCCCTGTTAACGACAGCTATAAACCCTGTAAATAATGCGAGAGGCAACCAGAGGGGACTCTGAAAGGCAAAAGAGGGAGTCAGGATGGGTGTCTTATGTCCTCCCCCCACATGGCACACAGTGACCCAGATGGGCTTTTCCTGCCCCCGTCCCTCACCCCCGAGCTCCAGGCGAGCCCAGCACCTCTGGCAGGGGCTCCCCAGGACTCCCTCCAGAAATAAGAAGCTGGGGTGCACTCTGTGTCCCCCCAGGCCTGACACTCCCTTGCCCAGAGAGGCAGGGCATCGGTGGGGGTTCTGCTGTCACACACTTACCAGAAGGTGCTCTCCATCTCCATGGGCAGGGGCCTCCTTCAGCAGTGAGTGCTGAGCACTGGGCACCTCTTCGTCCTAGGTCCTGAGACCCTCCCCACCTCTGCCTCCTCAGGAGCACCAGCAGGAACCCGGAGATCCCGACGATGCCACATAAACCACCCAAACCAAAGGAACCCCGAGACTCGGAGAAGGCAAGCTGCCATTGGAACCCGGCTCACAAAGGTAGGCCAGGGGCTGTGTGCCGAGCCCAGACGGGGCAGAGTGCCCAACATGCCATGTAAAATCACCCGCCCTAGTAAGAACTGAGAGAATCACAACACAAACGAAGAACGGCAGTTGGGCAATGCCAGCATGACTTGAGTGGTGGAATTTTCTGACTAGATTTTAAAGCAGCATTATGAAAATTTCCCAGCAATCAATTATAAATTATCCTGAAACAAATGAAAAATAGAAGATCTCAGCAAAGAAGTAGACATTAAGATAAAGGACCAAGTAGAAATTATAGAACTGAAAAACACAATAACAAATTTAAAAAAAAGCCCATTGGATAGACTTAATGGTAGAGTGAAGACGATGGAAGATAGATTCAGTGAATCTGAGGACAAATCAATAGAATTCATCCAGTCTGAACAACAGAAAATAGGCTGGGAAAAAAATGTGAACAGAGTCTTTGGGAGAATAACGAAACATGCAACATTCATATGACCGGAGTTTCACAGGCAGAGGGAAAGAAAGTGGGGCTGAAAGAATATCCAAGGAAATAGTGTCAGCAAACTGCCCGGGCTGGCAAAAGAAACAAACCTGCAGGTGTGAGAAGCTGAGTGAGACTTCGCCAGGATAAACGCAAAGAAACAACACCAAGACACATGTTAATTAAACTTCTGAAAACCGAAGCCCAAGGAAACAATCTTAAAAGCACCAGAGAGGAACAAGGCATCGTCCTTAGGGGATCACCACCCAGCATGACCAGTTCTCACCCGAAATCCACAAAGTCAGGGGGAAGTGGTGCAGACTTGCAGGTGTAGAAGGAAAAGAGTGACAGAAGGCGCGACGTGTGAGTATGTTTGGTGGACCACCTGTCCTCATGAGTTTTTATAATGCATACACGATGAGTGAAACAGAATCATCTCGTGATCTTGTATTCAAAACGGTGATGCTTTGAAGTGAAGACAGTGAAGGGACCTGGAAGGCATGGGGTTTCCAGGCTCCACTTTAAGTGGTATGATGTTGATATGAGTTGTCTTTGATAAAAGCCAGAGCCTGAGCAACCACTGTGAAAACCATACAAAGAGATACCCTCAAAAACCGTGTAACACAATCAAGAGGGAATGCTGAAAAAAGTTCAAGTAAGCTGGGCAAGAAAAGAGAAATAAGCAGAAAACAAATAACAAAATGGCAGACATCAATAATTAATTTATGTGTAAATAGTCTAGATACCAATTAATGAACAGATATTGGCAGAGTGGATTAGAAAAACCATGAACAACCGTATGCTATTTACAAGAAACTCACTTCAAATTCCATGCCACAGGTATGTTTCAGGTAAAAGGATGGAAAATGGTTACCACAAAAGCATTAACTTAAAAAGTATGAGTGGCTATATTAATAGCTGATAAAATAGATTTCAGAGCAAAGAAAGTTACTAGAGACAACACGGGACATGAATTAATGATAAAAAGATCAACCTCTCAGAAAGACATAATCACTCTAAATGTGTATGCAGCAAGCAACAGAGCCTCAAAAATACATGAATAAAAAACTGATGGAGGTGAGAGGAGAAATAGAGAAAAGCACAATTATAGTTAAGGATTTCAACGTCTCTCTCTGAGCAGCAGATAGAACCACTAGACAAAATCAGCAGGGATATTGCATTAATTTTTCATGTTTCTGTAACTAATTACCATGCACTGATATTTTAGATCACATTTATTGTCTCACAGTTCTGGAAGTCAGAAGTCTGACGTGGGTCCCACTGGGCTGAGGTCAGCTGTTGGCAGGCCAGCGTTCTTCCTGGAGTGTCTGTGGGAAATCGTCTCCTTGTCTTTTCCGGTTCCTAGAGGCTGCTGTCCTCCTCGGCTCGGGGTGCTTTCCTCTGTGGCCAGCGCTGTGTCATGGTGTCTTCAGGTCTTTGTCTGCTGCTGACCCTTCTGTCTTCAAAGGCAGTGGTGGCCGGCAGAGTCCTGCTCACACCGGATCGCTCCGGTGTCCGCTCTCCTCTGACACACTTGCCCCCTCTTTAATCTACAAGGACCCCAAGATTCCGTTGGGTCCACCTAGGTGGTGTGTGATTGTCTCACCATTGCAAACTCAGCTGATTAGCCATGCGGAGGTAACCGCAGTGCCAGGCTGGGCCCAGGGGCCAGGTCGGGAAATCCGGAGGCATCGTTCTGCCGTCACAGGCTCAGAAGAGCCAGGCAGCAAAGTCAAGCATGGGATACGCTGACACGTGGTCCGTTGCACCCAACGGGGAAGACACGTTGTTTTCAAGCACCCATGGAACAGTCGCCGAAGTATCCTGTGCTGGGCCACGAACCAGACCTCAAGGAATTTAGAAGAACTGAGATCCGGCAGCTTGTGGGCTCCAAATATGATGTAGTTAAACCCGAACCTCCTGCCTGATGCCAGAATTAGCATTGATTATTGACTCAAATAAGGTAAAGGTGTCAAACCTTGGAAGGAGGGGGAGAAGAAAACCTTCCGGCTCTAGGGGGAGGCCACAGTTTCTTGTACTTGACACCAAAAGCACAGTTCACGCGGAGAAAAATTGGTAAATTGAAACTGGTTCAAAGTGAGAAGCTGCTCTGAAGAGGATGACTCAGTGCCTACACCCGTTACAGCTGCACGATTTTGCTGATTTGTGGGTCCGTAGGAGCCATAATGACTGCATTTAAAAAAATTCTCTTTCCTGGCTGCTAAAATAAATTTCCACTGTGGACAGGGAAAACTGCTTTTAACCCATTTGGGAAATGTTACTAAGATAGATTTCCTAGAAAGGCTGACACTGGTAGATTGTCATAGAAAAAAGAGAGGGATTCAGGTTAAATTATTTGATAAAGAATTTGGAAAAAAATCGAAGTGTGTATTCTCTTATCTGAACTTGGTGTCCCTGTTTCTGCAAGTCAGTTGCTGTGTTTTCTGGGTCTGGGTAGCGCAGTTTGGGGAGCACGCAGGTTTCGCACCCACCCAGCCAACTCCGAGGAAAGCAGCTCCTTGTCAGTGAGGTGAATACAGTACTTGGCAGGTAAAAGACGGTAAGGGGGGAAGTTCAGCTCTGAAGATTTGAAAGTTCCAAAGTATTTTAGTAATAATAATCAAATATTAAATACTAATTAAATAAAATGTTAAAAATCGTAACCTTCTGTGGTGGCCATTCCTCCGCTTCCGGGATGTGGCTGCAGCTGGCACATCTCCGCGAGGCCCTGTCGGAAGGTTGCCGCGCGTTTCCTCATCGGGCAGGCTTCCGAGACTCACCTGGGGGCCTGCACTCCCAGATGAGAGCAAAGGGGGCGCGAGGCCAGGAACGGGGGGCTGCAGCCGGGAGCCCCCCCTGCCCAGCCCAGACGATACGGCCACGCCCGCTTCACCTCCACCCACGCCAGCCAGCTGAAAGGTGCTGCCACAGCCTCCGACCAGCTCAGCTGTCACAGGGTGGGAGGGACGCCTGAGGCCACCTCCTGGTCACCTCCAGGCTGACCATCTCCCGGCCACCTCCGCCAGCGCTCAGGGTCTGCAGCCAGGACCTGCCCTGCGGCAGAGGAGCCCCCGAGCCTCCGCGGTTTTCCATGGAAGTTGGACGATGTGCAAACCGATTGGAGGTGCTTTGAGGGGGTCGGAAACCTCCATCAGTTTTAAGCCGTTTCATCTCTGACTTGTTCACATTGGCCCTTCTGGGACGGGCAGGTAGGGTTTCATTTATGATACTGGGTTAAGTGGGATTCCAGATCGTACTCCTAGGCTTGTGTGGATTTAGAAAGGGAGAAAAACTAAAGGAAAAAGCCAGGGAGAATCAGCAATGTGACTAATAGCTGTTATGTGTCAAGGGTTCAGAGTGACCAGTGGTAGCCAGTGGACATGGCCATCCTGCCGTTAGTACCTGCTCAGCCAAACAAGCGGTGCTGCTTCCAGTCAACACTGCAGCATTTGATGCCGTCCAAAAGTAACTTGGAAAGAGAAGGAAAGTTTAAGTTTGAACAGGGATGGGAGCCACACTGTGGGGGTCTATAGGGGAGAGCTGATGTCTTTTATCCACTTGGGGCTGCTGTGGATGGTTGGGCAGGTTGTGCACTGCACTATCCCAGCGGGCTGCGTTCATGTGCTGGGTGACGCAATGCCCAGCACTGTGTCATTGGCGTCCCTGCCTCATTCTCCCTTCCTGAGAGTGCTTTGGTCCCCTCGTAACCTCACCTCTGCCCCTCGTGTCATTGTCTTCTGTTGAAGTCCAGGTACCTTGGCCTTTTATGACAGAAAACAAAGGGTTTTCTTGAGAGTCTCTTTGCCAGGTTTTTCCTTTCCCCATGCCGTTCCCAGTTGCTGCAGAGGTGTTGGACGTGTAAGCTGGATCACTTGGCTCTTCTCTCCTGGAATTCTGAATCTCGTGTTCAGTGAAGCCTGGAAAAGTCAGCAGCTGGAGTATGTTTATTTCCATGGCAAGTGCCCAGGTTGGGGGATGGGAGCTTTCTAGAAGTTCGTTCTGGGCGAATGTCCAGGGTGACCCTCTCCCCGTAAATTCCCTTTGTGTTGAAGTCAGCCGTGGGTCATTTCTGTTGCTTGCGCCCAAAGGATCCTGCCAGGCGGATGAAAGCAGTGGTGGGGGCAGAGTTGGGCGAGGAGCACGGGACGGGAGAGTGGCTCTAACTCCGGTTGAATAAATGGTTGTGTGCAGCTCCGTGCCGTCTCCGACCAACACATGTTGCTCATCCTTGGGGAGTCGGAACTGCCCCGCTCCTCGCAGCTGAGTGTGCAGACACGTGTGGGGGGGGCATAAGCAGCTGGTGTTTCCATACGTGTCTCCCAGAAACTCGTGGAAGGTGATCAGAGCCTTGCAAATAAGCACATGTTCACGGTGAGTGTGGGGGATGGAAACTCTGCAGGATCCCGCGAGAGAAACATGCAAACGCTCAGAAAGCGACAGCTGTGGTGCCGCGTGGCACATTTGAGGAAATCTGCCAAATTAATCAGACTTTTAAATTGTCATCTGAGGATATGCAGCCGTTTGTGGGGCTCTTTCTCCGGCTAGGGGTGCTGTTGAACACTTAATGAGAATGTTCCGGATGCTGAGATTTGTGGTCGAATGCTCTGCACGTGCTTATGACAGGGTTTAAGTGGGGTCTATATATAGAAATTAAGCTTGAATAAGGAATACTTTCAACAACTTAGGCTCATTAGGAGGACAAGCTGTGTTTACATTATGGAACGTGCGCTGTTTTTCTTGGTTGGGCTTTTTGTTGTGGCTTTTCAAGAGTATTTTTACTTTATTTTTAACCTGGCAAAAGCCAGGTTCCAGCACCTGGGCAGAGGTCTTACACAGGTCATAATTTGAAAAGAAGGTTCTAGAGCCTCTCCATTTGATAGTCTCATAGCTTCCTCCAAAAATTCATGCTTCATGATGTGCAGACTTTCAGATAAGGTTGGATGAAGCCACGGCCGGCTTTGCTATGAAAGAAGAGTATTAAGAGGAACATGGTGGGGGACTTCTGGGGACACACCTGCTCGCCCCCTGGCTCTTTGGTGGCACGTCGCCCACGCCCAGCCCGGGCCTGCCCCAGCCGCCGGGGAATCGGCTTTCCTGGATGGAATCGGAGACCAGGGTGAAGACTGCAATGTCTGCGTCTCAGAGAGCTCGGCTCCTCCTCCGGGACTGATTCTGGGCAGTTAGCGGTTGAGTCACAGGCAGACGGTGCAATCCCAGGAGTGGGGTTCTCACTGTTGGGAACTTTAAAAAAAAGAAAGAAAAAGGAAGAAATAACACCCATGTGCAATTCACATTACATAGGGCCAATATTTTAACATATTTGCCTCCAGCTTCTTTTATTCTTTATACTCCCCAAAAGCCCTTTCCTTTTTAACATTTTCTTGTAAAGAATTTCACACATACTGAGAAATCAAAAAAATTGTGCAGTGAACACATATGCACATTACTGAGATTCAACAATTTAAATTTTTAGCGTATTTGCTATATGTGTCATATCTATCCATTTATCTAGCGTCTACCTATCTTTCTGGCCACATATTTATCTAAATCTCTGAATTTGTTTCTGAATTATTTCAAAGTAAGTTACAGAGACTGTGCCATCTCGTTTCTAAATACTGTATTATGCATCATTTAAAATGAGGTTAGTTCCTGTGTTACCACAATACCATTGTCATATCCAAGGAATTAACAGTAGTTCCCTAATATCATGTAATATTCTGCCCTTATTCAAAACCTTTTGTTTGTCTGCAGACTGTTTTCTACACCTTGTTGCTTTGCCCCACAGTCCACTGAAGCTTTGCGTCTCCGTTTGCTGCCACTCTCGTGAATCTTAGTTGATAGCACGCTTCCCCCCAAACCATTGGCTTTTTGAAGACACTAGCTCGATTGTCCATGTCGCCCTTTACAAATAAATGAAATATTCTAAATAAAGATAAATTCCTCTTTAATTTATAGCATCTACCTCAGTACCTGCCCGAATTCCCAGACGTATCCGTTATATTATTAGGCTTTGTGTATCCTGTCAGGGTTTTTAATTTGCTTTCACGTGTACCTATAGAGCTACATGTCTGTATCCATCTGTCTCCTCAGAGGATAAATGAGCTGTTGTTTTATGTGCATTTTTCTCGTATGTATCACACATTTCACATTCCAGATCTTGCTGTCCTCACTGTACATTGTTTTTGAGATGAGTCAGTTTGTTGAGTTTTCCTTACCGTTTCCAGTTTTTTTGCAATGGGCATCCTCACGTTTGCCTTCTTGCACACCCATGGGTGTGTCCCAGTGAAGTTTTTGGGGTCGTAGGACATGCACGCTTTTAGTTTTACAGACACTGCCCAAAGGCTGCTAGCGGGCGGGCCAGTTTACACCCTGCCCACACTGTGAGTGAACACACCTTTCCACAACCAGGCCAACTCTAGATAGTCAGATTCACAACTTTTTGCCCAATCTATTGAGTGAGAAAAGGGATCTTGTAGTTTTAGTTTGCATGTCCTTGATTGCCAGTGAGGTGGAGAATATTTTCAAGTGTTTTATTAGCAATTTGAATTTATGTTTTGGTCATTTATTTCCTTTTTCGTTTGTGAGATTTCTGGGTATGTTCTGATTATGAGACATAGTGTCACTTTTTGTTTTAAAATGACAAGACAAAGAAGTGGAAATTGTATTGCTTTGCTGAAAAAGGGCACAGCTGAATACGCCATCTCTGTAAGGGAAAGTTTGACCCTCCTTATGGGGGTAATTTGCTCCTGAGAAACCACTTGTGGGGTGAATTCTCAAATTTTCATAGGTAAAAAATATATTTGCCAATAACTCTATTCTTGAGCTTCCAAAAGAATACTTCTCCATTAATGCTAAAGAACATCAAGTCCCATTAAAAAGGACACAAGTTCTTAACATTATTTTCATAATGTAACAGAAAATTACTGTTCCTTCACTAATTCTTCTGCAATATGGCCATCTACTTTGATCTGTTCACTTCTTTGATGGTTGTTACTGGCACACACTTAAGACGATGATCACAAAATGTATGTTTGGGCTTCAAAAGTACAAAGCAAAAGATTTCAGTGGCAGCCCTGCCAGGGGTTCAAAAATCAGGTTTTGCCAGGTTAACAGAACTGACAGGATATATATATTGATCTATATATCTATAAATATAAAAATATATACATTTATACACATATATGTAAGTATTATGAGATTTGATTGTAGGAATTGGCTCGCATGACCATTGGATTTGGCAAGACGGTGTTCCGTAGGGCAGGCCACAAGCTGGGAACACTGATGAAGGCTTTGGTGAATTCTGCAGGAGAAGCTGGCTGGCTGAAGTGGAGACAGAAGTTCTTCCATCTGGTGGCCGAAATCGTCAGATCTCCTTTCGAGGACGTTTCTCTCTCTGCTGAAGGCCACCTCCTTCATGGACTTGACATGTAGTCAGCCATAGTTGCAGACAGCTGGTGATTTAAATCTGCAGAATACCCTCCCGGTGGCAGCTGGGCAAGAGCTTGTTGGCCAAGCAGGTGGTGCTGTGGCCTGGTGCCGGACACGGGAGCTCCACCATCACAGCTGTTGAGAAGAGGGCACATCCACTGCCTGAGGGGAGGCGCACAGGTAGGGTGACCTCGCCTCGTGTGTGGGCACGTGCCACCCTGCAGACTGCTCCTTGGAAGCGCAGGGAAATTCCTCCAAGTGGAAGGAGGGCGTTAAATGACACTCTTAGACCGCAGAGCGCGTGTCTGGGGCCTGACCAACTCCACTCGTGGTGAGGCACCTTTGGAACTTTGGGGCTGAAAAGGTTAAGGCAGGCTGGGTTGTGGAGGGCGAGTCCCTGTTCCTCAGTTTCCTCTGCAGTGGTCAGTATGCGGACCTCAGGCGGGATTGCGCTGGTGATGATAAGGGTTAATGTTTGTGAAGAGTCTAGAACGGGGGCGAAGTAGATCTCAAAGAAATCTTGGGGAACACTTCTTGGTCAGAGGGTACAAGGGGCTTGAATAGGGAGCCGTCTCCGGCCTTTCTCACCGGTACTCGGGTTGGCTGAGGGATGACCGTAAGCTCCTGCAGGGGTCATGTCACACTCATTTGCATGCTGTACGTAAAATGGATGGTCGATTAAATGTTTAATTTAATTAGTTAATGTGCTTCTCCAATGAGAGTCTTGCTCAACAGTAGCATCAAGTTCTCCGGTCTCTCCGCTGTGGGACTTGGAGTGTCAGGCATGTCTGATGAAGTAGATCGATAACTATTCTTCATTCCTGGTGGGTAAAGAACCCGGGGTGAAGTCGGAGTGTCTCGGAGACGAGCCCTCTGTGTGCCGGGAGGTAATTGCATTACAGAGCTCATAAACCTCTCCCCAAGCACAGAGCCTTCTAGGCTCTGCTGAATTATGGCTTGCAGCACAGCACCCCTCTCCTAACAAACTCATTTAAGGCATCAAGCTGCAAGGCAGGCGGGGCGGTAAGTTAATTTTAATCCGTGGATGTAGCTTGCTCTCTTGCGTGATGGATGTGCCCCAACACAGCAAGAAACAGAAGAGAGAATCACGTTCTGCACTTGGCCTGCTCCCCCCCGCCGCCCCTCCGGCGCGAGCAGGTGTCCTGCGGTCGTCGGGCAGTCGGCGTGCTGTGTCCAGTTTCACGTGGGCAAGGTCCGAACGGCGGCTTGGAAACCAGGAGAGCCGGCGACCTGGACAAACGCAGTTGAAGCTGGTGAACTTCACATCACTGCTGGTCCTCGGGTTGGTTAGACTGCAGAGAGAATTAGCCTTGACAAGAGGTTAGTTAACCAACCCTGACAAGCTGTAGTGAGCACTCACCGAGGATGTTTTGAGGAAGGGGAGTCAGCCAGCGTCCTGGCAGGAAACGGAGGCTCTCGCAGCTGGGGTTATCTTTTCCAATTACTCATTTATTTTGTATACATACTATGAATATACATATATCCTCTTATTTTCTGTGTTATGTAGGTATTGGGAATATATGCAATAATCAGGATTGACAATTCCCCTGTTCTCTTGGTACTATTGGAAGGAGATAGAAGGGATAAACTAAATAAATACGGTGGGAAAGGTCAGGGAATAAATAATAAATGCAACAGTGAAACTAAAGCGTGATGATGCGAGAGACTGGCTGGGGTCTGTCTGAGCCTGGGAGTTAGGAAGTGTCTCAGTGAGGGGGGGTCTCAGGGCTGAGCTGAAGGGAGTCCGGGCCTGAAGCAGAGGAAAGGCTCGGGGAGAGCCCCTCGCCCCGTCGCCACTGCTCCCCCCGACTCTGCTCCCTGGTTTTTCTGTGGCACGTGTTCCCTTATAACATGCTCTGTTATCTACTTATTTACTGCGTGCATTGTTATAGTCTCCCTCTCCTTCCATTCCTGAAGGGCAGTGGTTTTGGATGCTCAATAAATATGTGTTGACTGAATAATTGAAGGAGGAGCCAATCGCAGGAAGATCTGGAGGTGAGTTAGGAGGTTTAAGGAAAGAGGAGAACATGAGGTCATCAGTGTGGAGGGGAGAGCTGGGCTATCAGGAATGGAGAGGGGAAAGCCAGTCGATTTTGACGGCCCATATAAAATTTGTGGCCATAAATGTAAACGTAAGCCTTCCCGTTCGTCATTTGTTTTCTCAACAACTTCCAGCTACTTGGGTAAACACATCAAGTAATTAGATGGTTGGGTTTTTAACTAGGTTGGGATTTTCCACGGAAAGACAGAGAGGCAAGGTAATTGAGGTGGTTTTTTAATGCAATTTTATTGAGATATATTCACGTACCGCACAAACCACCCGAAGTACATAATCACTGGCTCACAGTATCATCTTATAGTTGTGCATTCAACCCCTTGATCAAATGTAGAATATCTGAGTACTCCAGAAAAGAAAAAAAAATAAGGAAGAAAACCCAAATCCTGCCATACCCCTTATCCCGCGTATTATCGACCCCTGGTGTTGGTGTGATACATTTGTTACTGTTGGTGAAAGAATATTAAAGTATTGCTGTTAACTACAGTCCATAGTTTGTAATAAGTCAATTCCCCCCATGCCCCTCTATCATTAACTCCTTGCAGTACTGTTGTGCAGTTGTTCTATTTCACGGAACTTTTTAATATTTGTACAGTTAATTATGGACATTGTCCACCACAAGATTCACTGTGTTATACTTTCCCATGTTTTAACCTCCAGCTTTCCTTCTGGTGACAAAAATGACTCCAACCTTCCCCTTCCCACCACACTCACACACCCTTCAGCACCGTTAGTTATTCTCACAATGACTTGTACATTTCCAAACGCTGAACGTCACCCTAGTTGAACATTCTGCAGATATTAGGCAACCGCTCCCCATTCGTGAGCCTCGTTCTTTATCTTGGTCACCTTCATTCTAGATTTTACGTCTATGGGTTTACGTAGTATAATTAGTTCGTAACAGTGAGATCATTGGATATTTATCCTTTTGTGTCTGACTTATTTCAGTCAACGTAAAGTCCTCGGTTCATCCGTGTTGTCATGTGCTTCAAGACTCATCCTTCTTGCAGCTGAATAATATCCTGTCATGTATGTACCACGTTTTGTTCATCCACTCATCCGTCGATGGACACGGGTTGCTTCCGTCGCCTGACAGTTGTGAACAATGCTGCCATGAGCACCGGCGTGCAGATGTCTGTCTGCGTCCTCGTGGCTGGGGTTTGAGGAGACAGGAACGCATGTGGAGACCACCGCTGGCGATGCCTCCAGGGTCTGAGGGGGTGGGGAGGGGGCAGCGTGTTCCCCGCGGGGCTGGGAGCTGAGCTGGGGACAGACGCATGACCACGGGACTGACACGCTGCTGGCACTGCGAGGCTGGGTGGGCTCGGGGCGTGGACCCACCTCCTGCTCTGCCCGCTGCTGACCTGCTAGTGCCTCCCATTGTCTGAACCAAGGTCCATATGTATAAACTCAATCTTTGTAATCACCCAATTGTTTTTCCAAGTGGTTGTACCATTTTACATTCCTATTAGCAGTTTATGGGAGTTCATTTCTCTGTGTCCACATGTTCACTTGGTATGCCCAGTCTTTTTTGCTTTAGCCAATTTAATAGGCACGCGATAGTATAATATTTTGGTTTTAACTTGCATTTTCCCAGTGACTAATGATGTTGATAATTTTTTCATGTGTTTATTTGCCATCTATATATCTTCTTTGATGGAAGTTTTCAAATCTTTTGCTCATTTTCTCATTGTTTCCATGGCAGGTTTCCGTGTGACTGAATATTGAGTGTTCTTTCCATACTCAACACAGAGGCTTCCGTCGGTGTATGATTTGCAAATATTTTCTCCCAATCTGAAGTTTTCATTGTCATTCTCTTAATGGCATCTCTCAAAGAGCAGAGTTTTCACTTCTGATCAAGTCCAAGCGATCAGTTTGTTCTTTGGTGGACAGTGCTTTGATGTCAGGGCTGCGGAATCTTGGCTTAACTAAGGTCACAAAGGTTTTCTGTTGTGTTTTCTTCGAGAAGTTCTGTGGTTTTAGGCTTTGCTTTTATGTGTACGCTCCATGGGGAGTTAACGTTTGCATGTGGCGTGCGGTGTGGATCAAGGCTCGTGTTTTGCACGTGACTATCCAATTGTTCTGATCATCCTGGTTTGAAAAGACGGGTCTTTCTCCACTGAGTTCTTTTTATAGCTTTGTTGAAAATCAGTTGTTCATATATGTGTGGGTCTATTTCTACACTTTGTTTTCTCTTTCATTGAACTATATCAATATCTTCCTGACACTACCACTGTCTTCATAAGTACAGCTTCATACTGAGTCTTAAAATGAGGGAATTGTAATCCTTCAACTTTTTTCTTCTTTTTCAAAGATTTTTGTCTATTCTGTGCCTTTTGCATTTCAGTATGAATTTTAAGGTTAGCTTGTCTATTTCTGCAAAAAGTGTGCTTGGGTTTTGATTGGCTGGTGTTGAATCTATAGATAAATTTGGGAGCATGGACAGTTTGACAGTATAGCGTCATCCAACCCGTGAGCACAGGCTGTAGTGCCATTTATTTAGGTTTTTAATTTTGTCCAGCGATATTTTGTAGTTTTCAGTGTACATGACTTTTACATCTTATGTCAAATGTATTATATATTTTTGATGCTATTGGAAACTGATAGCATATAGAAATACAATTAATTTTTGCACATTCATCTCCTTTCATGCCACTTTGCTGAAGGTCTTGGTTCTGGTAGCTTTTTTTTTGTAGATTTCATTGGATTTTTCAATTATCAATCTTATGGTCTGAGAATATAGACAGTTTTATTTCTTCTTTTTCCCAATCTATCTGCCTTTTCTTTTTCTTGTGGTATTGCATTGGTTTAAGCCTCTAAGGCAATCATGAGTGGAAGTGGTGAGAGGCTCACTCACTTCAGGAGAAAGCAGCCCCTTCCCCCACTAACTGCGATGCTCGTCATGGGTGGTCCGTGGCTGTGGCTAATCAGGCCAAGTGAGTTTCCTTCTATTACTTCTTTGTGAGAGTTGTTACTGGGAAATGTGGTTATGTTTCCTCGGATGTTTTTAGGTGTGTGCATGTACTGACATGATCATATAGATTTTCTTCTTAGCTTGTAAGATGGGTGAATTACACTGACTGATCTTGCAAATGCTAAGCCAGCCTTGCATTCCTGTGATGAACCACACTTGGACATCATGTCACCCTTTTATATATTGTTGGCTTCAGTTTGGTAAACATTTTTTAGAATTTTTGTCTGTATGTCCGTGACCCATGGTAGCCTGTTTGGGATCCGGACAACACTGGCCTCAAAGAAGGAAGTGGGTAGCATTTCCTCCTCTTCCATTTTCTGGAAGAATTTGTGCATAATTGGTATTACTTTGGCTTTATGTGTTTGGGATTCCCCAGTGAAGCCATCTCAGATTGGAGTATTTCTTTGGGAGGGTTTTCAACTACAAGTTAAATTTTTATTTTTCTCTTGAGTGAACTTTGGTAATTTGTCTTTCAGGTAGTTTATCTATTTAGTCATAGTTATTGAAAATTGTTAATTGAAGTATGTAGTTTGGCCATTTAGTTTTGATATATTTTTTAAAAGATCTGGTTTTGGAGGGCAGGCTGGCATGACTGATTTTTTTTTCTGTAGCCCAGAAATATCAGTGTTGCCCTCAGGTGCGATCCGGATGCTTGTGCAGACGTCATTTAACAAACACCTGCTGGCCACTGACTGCCCCAGGCCCTGCTCCGGGTGCTGGGACTGCGTCGTAAACACAACTGCCAAGCCTCTTTCCTCCCTCTCGGTGGTGCCAGGCTGCCGTGTTGGCATTATTGTTCCTCGCTTCCTCACCATCAGTTGTTCACCGGTTTCCTGTGCTCCTCCTGCCGCCGGCAGCAGCCCCTTCCTAGAGGAAGAGATGAGTGTGCAAGAGGTTTCATAACTTGCCCAAGTTACATGACCGTGCAGGGGCAGAGCTGGGATTTGAGCCCAAGCTGTTGGGTTCCGGAGCCCTTTCTCTGCACTGCTTTGCCATTTTGCCTCCCCTCCTTCCTAGCTTGCTGCTTCCAGTCTGCTGTGAGTTTAAAAATGACATCCCTAGTTGTTAGAACTGTGTGCAAATGAAGAGTGAACGGTGCCGAGGGGGGGTCCACGACGCTGCTCTGAACCGCGAAATGCATGAGGTGGGGGGCCACGGCCTCGGTTGCTCAGAGGTTCTTGGGGCTCCCTGGTCAGAGCAGCCGTGGGGGCTGGGAGCAGGTCTCCAAAAGGTGGCTGCACCGTGGGGCAGACACGATCTGTCTGTGCCGTGGCCTCCCCCATCCATCTGTGCCGTGGCCTCCCCCATCC
>PVKY010005469.1:0-17364 GCA_004027775.1 Bradypus variegatus
CCTGACCTGCTTTCCTCCCAGGGCCCTGCTCAGCATTTCCGTGGGGCCCTGTGGCTAGGGGCAGGCGAGGCACTGATCAGGATTGTGCTGAGCAAAGCAACCCCCCACTCAGGAGGATGGAACATTCTGGATGCACCCCCTGCCCCCAGCCCCTTGTCTTTACAGCTCAGGGAGGAGGTGATGCTATGGCCCTCTGAGACTTCTCTGCTCAGAACAAGGCGGTTCTAGGCAATTTTAGCAGTGGGAGGGATAGCAGTGAGCTCTCAGGAAGAAATTTCATGGAGAAATGCAGGGGGCCTCTCCTGCTCCTGAGCAGTCCTCATCAACTCAGGCATCCATGATTATGGAAGCCTTCATGGATGGTGCTAATGGGATGTAAACCTCAGGAATGAGGTGGAGTGGGTGCGTTTTCTGGGGGAGTAGCCTCTCCTGCAAACTAGGAGTATAGATCTGATATGTTGAGAGGTCCCTAGGGAAGATGCATACTCACTAATGACCATTGGGAAGTCCTTCCTGAGCTCTAGTCCCCTTCTCACATGCTGCAGCCTCAGGCTTGCAGTAGCCCAGGATTGAGTGCCTCTGTTCATTCTGTTTCCCACAGAGACGAAGTCTTTCCTGCTCTCTAGCCCTGCACAGCCTGGCTCCAGGCTTGTTTGCATCTCAGGATGTGTTAAACGCAGAGATGAAAACCAAACCCAGCTCTGCTACCACAAAGCCTGGCTCCCTGGCCTCCCACAGCAGCGCTGAGTCCCGAGGCCACCCCTGTCTCCTCCAGCTCCATCCCCCACCCCAAGCCCCCTCTGATTTCCTGTGCCTCTGTCCAGCAGCTCCATGGCTCCCCTTTTCTTTTGTTGTCTCCTTGTTTCTGCAAGGTGTTTTATAATGCTTCCTCCTCCCTCACTCTACAGGCTTCTTTCTTTTCTCCTCCCATTGCCCTTATCTTGTGGTTCTTTGTTCCCTCTCCCTCTTTCCTCGCCTTGCCCTCGCTCCCGTTTTCCTGGGCTCCGCCTCTTTTCAGGCCCTGGCCATCTGCCTGTCTCCTCCATCTCTGCACCCTTCTTCTTCACGAACCTCCCAGAGTCTTTCGTGAATTCTTCACCATCTCTCCACACCCCAGCACCAGTTCCTGCCCTCAACCCCCACTTACAGGTGTGGGTCTTCTTTGCAGCTGACAGCTCTGTAAAGAGAAGAGAGAGGGTCAGAGTCAAATGTCAAAGATCATGGGGGTGGGGCCGAGAGATGCTACCCCACTCACGGCCCCCCACCCCTATCCCGGTCCTTCCCAGTATAGCCTGGCATCTGCGGAGAAGGTGGGCCACCCTCTGCAGCACCCCTCTCTCTCGCATACTCTGCCTTTCAGCCACTCTGGCCAGATCCTCAAAAGGGCCCGGCTCCTCAGAGCCTCTGGGACTTCCCACAAACTCTTCCTTCTGCCTGGAATACCCTTCCACACTCCTTAGTCTAGCCAATTTCTCTTCTTCCCTCAGGTCTCAGGTTATATGTCTCTTCCCTGGGGAAGCCTTACACACCTCACCCCCACCCCTTCCCTCATGCGTTCACACTCTCAGCTCCCTGTGTTTGATTTCTTGGCACTCACTGCATTAAGTAACTGTCACAATCGTGTCATTATCTATTCCATGGGTCTTTCTTGCTAGACTGTGAACTCTGTGAAGGCAGAGACTGTGTCTGTCTTGTTCACCTTATTATTCCCAGAGCCTTCAACAGTGGCTCTGCACGAGAGGTGCACAGTAAATATTCTGCAGCCAGGTTAAATCTCTTGGTTGCATGTCTGTGTCTGGAAGCATTAGGGGGCTTCCAAAGGTCTGGGGGTTGGGAGAAGACTGGTGGGGGGGGTTGGAGGAAGAGGAGGGGAGACTGCAAACCCAGGATCCCTCTGTGCCTTCCCTGAGCCTTGGCTTCACTGCTTCTGGGTCTGGGTGGAGACCTGGCAGGAGCGAGCACAGGGAAGCTGACGTGGGGTGGGCAGGGAGGACCAGTGCGGCAGGAGCTACCGAGGGGATGATTTAGCTAGAGCAGGGTGGGTTGTTAATTGATAAAGTCAGCGTTTATTAAACACCTACCAAGGGAGCCCTTGGGGAGATACGTCCCCTGCCAGGTTTGGTCCATTTCCTACTTCCACACAGCAGCTCCTCACAGAGCACAGGGCCAGTCTTTTGTCCCAGAAAGCTCTGCAGCCCTGCCTTATGCTGCCTGTAGCTTCCCTTTTTTCTGATTCTGCCCTCCTGTTTTGTCCATTTTTTCTTTTCTTTCTGCTGTCCAATCTTGGACATCTCCCACTGCCACCATCTCTCTGTCTGGGAGATGCTCCTCAACGGCAGGCTGCCTACGTGGGCTGGGTGGGGTATGAACGGAGCTGGCAGCTGATGGCCTGGGCTCTGCGGGGGTAGGGGAAGGACTCCCAGAGAGGGAGTGGTTCCATCCGGCCCCTCCTTTCTCCAGGCTGAGCCTCCCTGGCCCCACCCAGCTTCCTCCCTGACTTGGCACCTGGCTCTCTGGTCTCCAGTGGGGGGTAGGGGGGAGTGAGCTCCCTCCTCCTCCTGGCCTGAGCAGCAGAGAAGAGTTCTTGCTCCACCAGGCGGTTCTGGAGCTCATTAGCTCTGGCACTTACACTTGCCCCTCAGTGGTCCCAGCTGACCAAGCATGTGGCAGTGGGATCCTGCCCTGAGGGGTCCCTGGGTTAGACCATCTGTGGGGCCAAGGACCGCCTGACTCGCCATCCCACCCCCGCCCTCAACCTGGTGCCCCCATTCTCTGCAGAAATGAAACTCTATGCCCTTGGCTGGTGCCAGGCTAGTGGGGATGGGCGGCCAACAGGCTGTGGTCACTCCCCCGAGCCTCTCCCCAGACTGTCACTTCTTAAAGGCAGGGCAGGTTCCTCCATTTCTGAATGAACAGAGTTGGATGGCCCACCTCCTGGCCACTGTCGCCTGGGGACGCAGCCAGCTGAGCTGTCTCAGGAGCCTCCTGCCACACCCCTGGGGCACACTCACACCTGGGACGGCTGCCCAAGTTCTGATCCCTCTGCCCACTTGCTCTGATTCCCCGATTCTGCTCTTGCCTTCTCACCCCCCCCCCGTCTTGGTCTTGTCTCTTCATTCTTCACTCCTCTCTCTTTTCTCTCCTCTACTCTCATTCTGCAGCCCCTGCTTCTCCTTCAGTCTCTATCAAAACTTATCTTGTCTCACCCTCCTGCCTTCCCCAGCTAGTTCATCGCTCTCTCTCCTTCCCTGTGCTCCTGTCTGCCCTGGCCTCTTCCCTTCTGCCCCATCTTTGCCCTGTCTCCCGCCACCCCTCCTCACTTCTTGCCATCTCTCCCTCTCCTCTGGACCTCCCAGCTGGCCCTTCCACCTGCCTGCGGGGCTGTAGGGCCTCTTACCCCGTGAGGCTTGGTGGTGTCTCGGTGGGGCCCTGTCCATGGGGCAGCTCTCTTGGTGCCGTCCTTGCTGCCCTGGCTGCCCAGGAGGGCAGGGAGCAGGGCCCAGGGGAGGGTGGAGGGTGGAGGGAGGAGGGAGGGAGCACCTGGCCCGCCAGCAGGCAGGGGAAAGGAGTGGCTGGCAGAGTGTCCTGGGACTGGGAGGGGACACAGGGAGGGGATACAGGGAGAGACCAGAGGACCAAAGTTCGGAGGTTTGAGGAAACCTCCTTAAGTGAAAGGATTTATTGATCACCTACGGTGTGCTGGGCCTTTGCCAGGTACTTTATGTACATCCATGGTTTTATTCCATCCTCACAATACCCATCAAGAGACAAGAATAGTTATTCCAGATTTACTGATAGGCCAAATGATGCTCACAGATATTATTAATCACTTGTCCCAAATCCCAAGGACAGTAAGGGGTTGAGCTGCGATTTGAACCCAGGTCTTTGTGACTTCAGAATTGTGTGCTTTCCACTTGACCAAGAAAGGTGACAGGAATGGGGGAGATGGCAGGGGATGGCATGTTTGAGGGGATCCTGCCTCTTCTCCAGGATGGGATCAGGCTTATCCCACCAGTTCCTTGGGTCCTTGGGGCATCTGCCGGCTTGGCCCCTGCCCCTTGCCGCCCTTTTCTAGAAGCCCCTGGCTCTCTAATGTCTCTATCCCCCTGGTTCCCTTGGGGGCTGGGCAGGCCTGGAGGAGTTTGCAGAGGCAGAGAAGTAGTGGGAGGGGAGAGAGGAGAGACACTAGGCTGGACTAGTGTGTGTGTGGGGGCAGGAGAACCCCTCAGAATGAGCGGGCCCACACTGTGGCCTGCGCTGCTGGACACTGAGGAGGGCTCTGGGACGAGGTTCCTGTGGAGTCTGGATGCCATGCTCTCCTGCCGCGGCTTCAGCCCAGAGTTTGATTAGCTGGGCCTGGCTCTCCTGGTTACCCAACAGGCTGGCTGGCCAGGGGCCAGGCTGCAGTGGGGAGGCTCCCTGGCACCTCCTCCTGCGCTTGCTCCCAGCTGGTAAACAGCAGTGCAGGAGCCAGCCACACCACAGCCTCGTGACTTGCCCACTCCCCCCCACCTGGTGCACGTGGCACCTGGTGTGGAGAGGGCAGGCAGCTGTCCCTTCCCTCTCTGGCACTCCCATCTCACCATCCTCCTCTCCTGCCCCACCCTGGAGCCTCAACATGTTGCTGCCATCAGCACCTCTGTTCCTGGGTAGGTTCCTGACTCCCCCACTGGCTGCAGCGTGAGGGACAAAGGTTAGAAGTAGAGAAGGACTTTCCAGCTCCTGGGGTGGTTCACAGTGGGATGGGGAGTGAGGGAGAGCGGAGCGGAAACTTTTAAGGGACGTTGTACTAAGATTCTGAGGGTCTGTGTCTGTGCTTCTGAAGGTCTGATGATCTCCATGTCTTTTTCCAGCTATGTGCACTTCTCTATGGAGAACAGGACATCAGTTTATTTGGGGACCTTGCTCCTTGGGCAGGTTTAAAGTAAGAAGCAAAACTCTCCACTGTACCATCCTCCCAGGACACTTTGGCTACGGGGGGTGGGGGTAAGGTAGTGGGGCATATAAAAGTTAACAAGTAGAGCCAGCAAGAGGCAGAGGGATGGAAGTGCTGGGGGTGGTGATTTCTGCCCTTCTCCTTTCCTCAGAACTCCTGCCTCTGGAGGCAGCCATGATTCTCTTCCTTCTCCTTCAATTCCTCTATCTCTAAGTCTCTCCCTGCCATCCCTGCTCATCGGTATGGCTCTTCTGTTTTCCAGGTCTCTCCAGTTCTCCCCACCCTATCTCATCTTCTCTTTAGGCTTCTTTTCCTCTCTGACCCTGGTTCTCATAGGTTTCTTCCTGAACTCCCAATTGTATGCACGGAGTAGGGGCCTTGCAGAGTGGTTGGGAAGGGCACTTGGCCTTGGCACTGTGCCAGGCAATCCTGCCCACTCCAGATACTGTAGGTATGGCTGCCTCTCCCAGCTATGCTACTTTGTGTCACTGTGTGGATTGGGGAGGAAGTGATTGGGGCTTGGGAAGACAAAGTCCTGGCCTCCAGGCCTAAGTGAGTCACATGCTTCCTAGACATTCACATCTACCCCCTTCCTGCACTAAGCATGCTTGGCTGGTGTTCTTTCTCCCTAGGGCAAGAAGGTACCTTGGGCATCCTTTTGGGAAATCCTCCCTCATACCTAACCTTGCTCCCTCTTGCTGTAATCAAAGCCCCTCTTCTGGAGGAATCAGTCCTTTCAAAGCAGTTCAGTGGTTATTTCCTCCTCAAATACATTCTTATATTATTATGCAAGAAAGAGGCTGATAGTGATCAGAGAATCATCCCCCCCTTCCCAGGTGCCCAAGTCCCCTTATCAGGCCAGAGAACCTCAATGCAGGAGGTAGGCCACCTGGGGCTAGGAGTGGTGGTGGTGGTGTGGAACTGGGGAGCAGTCACCAACTTCTCCTTCTCTTCCTCCCCACCCCCCAAACCACACAAACCACTTAAAGCTCAGTTCAAGCCTGCCCTTCCAGGGAGGAACTGGGGGTGTGAGGGTGGAACACACGAGGGACCTGGGCAGCCTGCAATGTTACACATTGCCCTAGCCTCATCCTTCTTCTGTGGGAAGCCTGATCCAGTGATTAGGGACCATCTTCCTTCTCCAGGAAGGTGCCATTCCTGGAGACACCTTAACTCCCGGGGGTGACCCAGCGTCACCCGATGGTTAGAAAAAGGGACAACCCAGGCTGTATAAACATCTGAAGCTTCCGGCTCCCACAGCCTCCACCCCTCCCCTTTCCCGTCACAAAGGCCACTGAGGGCAGAGGAGGGAACACTGGGAGTTTGATCCCAGCTTCTGGCTCTGGACTTTCCATGGTGACCCTGCCTATACCACTCATCTGTCAATTAACATTTAGAGTCACTTCGGCTGGGAAGCAGCAAGGAGGGCTGAGAAGCAGGAGCTCTGACATTTGGAGCCAGAAGACCTGGGTAAGAATGTGGCCTACCATTTATTAGCCATGGGTCCCCAGGCAAATCCTTGAGCCTCCCAGTCCTCAATGGCCACAACAATGAGTACCAAATTCAAGTGTTTGTGAAACTGCTTTGGGGTCAAAGCCATCTACACACGCAAGAGGGGCTCTGAGGAGCTTATTTGACCCCATGCATGTTTCTGTAGCTTTAGCTCACTGGGAAGTTCCTCCAGGAGCTTTGTGGTCCCCATCACAGCCCTTGAGTGCTGTGGACACTGAGTGAACTGCTCCTGAGCGGAATGGACTTGAATTCCCACCACACATCCTCCCCTGAGCTGCAGGGTTTGGGAGCGGGAAATCTGGGGTGGAGCCCCAGTCAGAAACCTTCCCTCTGCAGGGCAGATCCCCAGGCTGGCCCTGTGTCTGTGGGCACATTTACTTTCTGATCTATTTCCTCCTCTGTAAAATGGGAAAAATAATGCCTTCCTTACTGAGTGGTTGTGATGATTAACTGAGATAATACAGATAAAGTACAGGACCTGGTACAAAGTACTGTGTTGGAAAAAAAAGTTTCCTTTCTTCCCTCCCTCTTTTCATTCCTATATTTTTTCCTTTTTCTCTTTATCTGAATCCCCTTTCCCATCTCCTTTTCCTGCTTTACTTTTCTCTGTAACATATGTCATTTTATTTATTTGGCCATGTGTCTGATCTCCACATCTGTGTTGATCACTGCTGTGTCCAATGCCTGGCACCTCATAGGCCCTTGCTAAATGTCTGTTGAAGGAATACATGAATCAAGGTTCAATGATCTCTAAGTTTCCTTCTAGACTTTCAATGGACATCAAATCCAGTTGCTCACCAAGGGTTATAATGGGAAGATTTGGGGGCTGAAGTCTAGCACTAGGGATAGAGCTAGACCTATGGGTGGACTTCCCAGAATTTACACATGTGAAGACAGTGTGAAAAGATTGGAGAGCTAACATCCTGGGGAAAGAGGAGACCCCTTTTAGAGTGACCTAGCTGGGAAGCTGCAGCTGGACAGTGGGGATATTATAGTGAGGTGATTAAGAGCATGGAATCTGAAGCCAGACTCTCTGGGTTCAAATCTTAGTTCTACCCCTTCCTTACTCGCTACATGCCCAATGTCACACTGAATAACAATAATACAACTTTATGGGTGTTGCTGGGGGGAATAAATGGGTGGGCAAGTTGGAATAGTACTTTGCGTGGGGATGATCTCTTTGTAGCTGCTAGGTCTTAAAGTTTCTTTTGTGAATGCTACCACCTGGTGGACATCTGGAGCAAGCTTGGCCAAGGGCTGGGTGGGGACCTATGTATTCCAAGGGAGAGCGAAGGAACCAGGAAGCCATCTGAATGGAAGGGTGTGTGTGTGCTGTGTTGGAGTTGCACGTGCTGAGGTTTCATCAGGATCCAGAATCAGCCTTGGTGCAGAGCCATAGCAGGGAATGAGAAAAGGCCCAAGGGGGAAGGAAGCAGAAGCTGGGCTAGCCCAGTGCCTGCCTCCCTCCCTCCTTCAAGCCTGGCCTGTGCCAAGAGGAACCAGCTCCAGGGAAAGCAGAGAGAAGAAGGTCACTGCTGACGTCAGGGACATTCAGGTAGGAGGTAAATACAATCTGACCTACACTTATCCATCTTCAGCCCCCTCCCCCTAGTGGACTTGGCACTGTGAGTACAGCTCTCACCTCTGGCAGGACCCCTCCTACCCCCAGATCTCATCGGGGGGAGTGGGGGAGACTTTATATCTCAGTCATTCCACGCCCAAGCACAGCTCTGACCCTTGCTCATCCCCATCTTGGCCCCCAGGGTTGCACCAGTGTGGAGAGGATAGGAGGATAGGAAAAAGGGAGAAAGCTTAGGGGGCACTGTGTGTTGGTCTGACATCCCTTGACCTACTCTCAAGAGCCAGGAATCTCATCTCTTCAAGGACAGATGTGGGTGTGAGTGAAGGCCTGGGGTTGTGGGAGAGATGAGGAGGATCTTTGTGCTAATTTCCCCTGTGCAGCTTCAAGAACCACCCCCCCAAGCGAAGGGGTCCTGTGTTGGTTTCAGCCGGAGCCTTTCCCAGAGTGACTTAGTGATTGGAGGGCTCCCTGCCAAAGTGGGGGGCCTTTTTGAGCAGGGACTGTAGGCCTATCCAGCTCAGACCTACTTAACCACCATCTCTTGGTGACTGGAGCCCAGAATTCTGCATGTTTAGTGAACTTTTCCTGAATTTCTGATGCTCATTCAAATTTGAGGACCACTGCTCCAGGTCTGCTCCAATTCAGATGGTCTGGATGAGCTCCTCCAGCCCTTCTATGGCTAGGGCAGAGGGAAGAGGGCAGAATGCAGAAGATCTGAGAGTGTAGGGTGCCAAAGAAGGGGAGAGATCCACGCTAGAGACAAATGTACATTTTATTAGCAAAAATAAATACATGCCAGGCAGACGGAAAGAATGACGAACTGCGGATTTAGGGAGACCTCCTGAGGAAGAGACTCAGTCTAGAGGCTGTAATGGGTGGGCACCAGGGAGGCTCCCAGGCCTAGCCCCCCACCCAAGGGGGGCAGCAGGGCAGCAAGGGGAGTCTCGCACTCCCCCAGCAGCACGTCCCTGCGGAGCCCTGCGCCCTTGTCCAGCACCTTGGCCCTCAGGCTATGGGTGGCCAGGTCTGGCGGGCCCAGCCCGTCGAAGAAGAAGTCCTCGTTGAAGATGGGGTTGGTGCTGCACTTGACCACGCGGCTTCGCTGGCCCCGCGGCCGGACACGCGGCCGCAGCCTCAGTACCACGCAGCAGCCGCCGCCGCCGCTCCCAGGACCAGCCCGCGGCCGGGGCAGGCCCTCGGCGCTTACCAGGCGCAGCCGCAGCCGCCCGGGCCCGGCCTGGTACTCGGCGGAGAGCCGCAACTGCCCGCCGCGGGGCGCGAGGCGCAGCACGCTCTCCTTGGTCGGCCGCAGCTGGCAGCACAGGAAGTCAAGATGGAAGAGCGGCGGCGTGGGCGGCCCGCAGCGGCGCGGCGGGTACGGGCTAGTGTCCGCCGAGCTCGCCTCTTCGGGGGACAGCGAGTGCGGCCTGGGCGGCCGGCGCCGGTCGGGGCCCGGGCGCGGGGAGCCGAAGGGCGACGAGTCCGGCGACGAGGCCGTGTCGCTGTCGGGCGCCCGGCAGAGGCGCAGGTCCGGGGCGGACACGTGCAGCCGGGGCTGCGCCGGAGGGAGCCCCGCGGCGGGGGCGGGAGGCGGCCAGTGGAACAGGGACTCGCGCCGGCGAGTGTGCGGGCTCTCGGGCAGGAAGGCCCAGCCTTCGCGGCCTGCCAGGTGCGGCAGCGAGCAGGGCGTTGGGAGGCCTCGTCCGCCGACATCGCGCCCGGAAGCAGCTTCGGGGCCGCCTGTGTCCGGGAGCCGAGGCGGGATGAAGAACTGCGGGATGCTGTCGGGGGTGAGGACGTTGGGGCAGGCGCGGCCTGGCGGGCCCGGAGCGCGGCGCTTAGGGAACAGGTTGGAGGGCGCCCACCTTGCCCCGGGTTCCGCTGTCCCCACCCTGTAGCCAGCTTTCTCCAAGAGCCACATGCGGTGGGGTGGGATGACGAAAGCCGAAAGCGATCGAGTCCAAATCCAGGGTCTCAGTTTGGAGGGCTGGGAGGAGCTGGTTTGGGAGAGGAGAGAAAAGGAGCCGCGGGTGGGTGATGCTGCGAGTGTACACCGGAATGTCTGCCGTCGTGCCCTTCTCCTCCCTGGGTCCACCGGGCGCGCTGGCCCCCATTTGAGCAAGAAAGATAAAAGGTGGTGAAGTCAGGGGTGTGGGGAGAGCCCAGAGCCAGATGGTCATATTCTCAGATGCAGGCCTCGGACACCCGAGGACACAGACTGTCCCAGTGGTACTAAAGATGTCCCCACCTATCTCACAGTTAGAAGGCACAATGCACTCCTCTAGAACCCTAGAAATAGAATAACAGCCGCATTACCAAAAGGTCTGTAGTCATAAACACCCCCCAGATCCCGGACTCCGCTTATAGTACGTGCGCCCCGTGGGGGACGCGAGGCCCTAGGGTGACTCACCCCCTTCTCCCCCGCCCATTACGACTCGAGCTCTCCTCCACGGTCTCGCATGGCGCCTCACGGGCTTCCCTCCCCTGTGCTCCAGCTTCTCAGAACTGTGCCATCCTCCGGCCCCAGCCCCGCCGGCTTCTTCTGGCTCCACGCTCGCCTTCCCGAATCGCTTCTGCCCAGAAGCCTACTCCCTGAACAACCAGCTGCTGACTGTGGGCACCTAGGGCCGGTCCCAGGAGGTCGCCCCTCCCCCCCAACCTTAGCTGGAGTCTGCAGGGCGGGGCCGGGCTGTTGGGCTGCCCCTCCCACTCTCCATTTTTTCTCTCCCTAGGAAACCGCGGAGCACAAAAGCAGCATTGATTCTCCGCCAACGCCAGAGACCGCTCCCGGAGGCTCCGCCGCCGCTCGCTCGCCGCACCCCCGCGCTGCACCCCCGGGAGCGTGACGTTTAGACCGTCTGCCCAGTAGTCCGAGCCCACCGCGGGCTCCATCGGGCGCTCAGAATTCCGGCCTCACCTGTGGGCCGCCGCTGGGTCCTGGCCTCTGGCCGGGAGGCGTTCAGAGCCAGGAGGGGAGCAGCTTCTTCTCCAGCTTGCTCCCCCAGCCCAGGCCTTCTGGGAGGAGTTGGCAGGGGCCTCCGTTGCCTACGTCCGACTTCTTTTCCTGGATAAACACAGCTCTGTCTCCGCGGCCATCAGTCTGGCCTTCTTAACTCCTTCCTCCAGGTTTCTTGTTTCTATCAGCAAGCCAGTCCTGTGCGTGGGCCTCCTCTCCTGGGCCTGGGCTGCTTGGGGGATGGAAGGGAGGGGTTGCAGCATAGAGGGAGAAGGCCATCGTGGACACCACCCCTCTATGTTGCCCATGGCCCCCACTGACAAGATGAGACCGTCAGCTGCATGCCAGACACAGCCACCATCTTTCAGTCTCGCAGAGGCAGCAAGCTTATTCCCTCTTAAGGACCTTTGCATGGGCTATTTTCTCTTCTAGGACCACTCTTCCCCTTTATCCTTCCAGTCTGGAGGCCCTCACTGACACCCTCCCATCGAAATTAGGGGTCTGTGTTGTAACTTTCACAGCACCCTGCCCTTGCCTTCATGGTGTTGATTACAGCCCCCCCCACCTTTATTTGTGTGATTATTTGTTTAATGCCTGCCTCCCTTCCTAGACTGTATGCATCATGTGGACAGTGCCTAGCACAAGCCAAATGCTCAACCAGGATTTGTTGAATGAATTAATGAGAGAGGCCTGGAGAGGGGAAGCGGAAGTGAAGGGGAAAGAGAACATGGCGTGGCCCACAGCACTTCTGAAAGATGTGTCAGTCTGGGGATCACTCTGAGGGACTTGTTAGATGTCAGAAGTGGAGTGGATTACCATGGGTCTGAATGTAGCTTCAATTATATTAAACAGAATTTTACCTGAATCAGTTTGTTCATCCATTCATTGAGTGCCTCAGTTGTACCACGTCCTGTGTCCTGACATGCAAATGACAACAACAAGACAAACTGAAATACAGGAAACAGACAAGGTGAACAAAACGGTGCAATGATCATTTTGACATCCGATACTTGAGGGTTTGATGGAACAAGTGTTTTGTGGAAATCCCCTGCTGGCCACCAGACCCTCCATTTCTGTGGTCCCTGACTCAGGCTCAGCCCAGTGTCATTTCTTGGGATGTCTGTCTGTGTGGAGTCCTGCAGGGCTTTGGCATCTGTCAGATGGGCTAGGAATCTGGGCTCTGCTACTTACTAGCTTTGGGCCTCGGACAAGTAGCTTAATCTCTCTGGGGTTCACCTTGCCATCTGGAAAATGGAGTGAATATACCCAATGCTCAGAATTCATGTGAGGATTAAGTGAAATAGTACATAGACGGTAGGCTTTCTGCTGGAAGTATAAGAAAACAGAAATCCTAACTCATTCTGACATAACAATAAGGACATTTTTGGCTTCCATGGAAAAAGTCCAGAGGTAGGGTGGGATTCAAGGCAGTTTAATTCTGTGGCTCAAATCATTCATTTATTAACCATATTTATTGAGCACCTACTATGTGCCAGGTATTGTTCTGGGCTCACAGTAGTGAGAAAACAGACAAAGTCCCTCCCCTCATGGAGTTTATACTTTAGTGGAAGAAGAAAGACAATAAGCAAAAATGAATTAATAAGATATATAGTTTATTAGGAAGCAATAAGTACAGAAGTCTGCTAGAGCACATCAAGAGGGCAGACAATTTTAAAGAGAGTGGTCAGGGATTGCTGACTCGACAGCAAGGAAGGAGGAGGGGTCCCTGCAGGATATCTGAGGGAAGAGCATTCTAGGCAGAGGGAATAGCAGATGCAATGGCCCTGTGGCTGGATCCTGCCTGGAATGTTCAGAGAGGCAGTGAGGCCGGTGTAGCTGGAGCAGAACAGGTGAGGGGGAGATGAGGTCAGAGAGATAATGGGGCCAGACTGAGGGGCGTGTTGCCACTGCACTGATTTTGATTTTAACTTACGGTGAGTAGAGCAATGACACGTCTTCTGAAGGCTTCTTTTTTTCTCAGTGAAACAGGAAGCAAGGTCATCAGCTGTGAGTAATGATGGGGGAGGAGGTTCAGGAGTTTGAGTAGAAAGGAGCAGGTATGGAACCATGGGAGAATGAATGGTCTCAGGAATTGCTGGCAGCATGAGCACACCCTCTTTAGGGTACCGATCACGACTTTAAAGTGAGACTGGACGGCATGGCTGTGTGTTTTTCTCTGGCTGTGTTCAGCTGTGCACTGTACAGGATGAAAATGGGCAGAGATTGGGATTTTGCCAGGAATTTGCTCCGTATTTGACAGTTCCCTTCTCCTTGTCCCCCTCTTCTTCTATTTCCTTCTCTTTGTGGATATTAAATTAAGGCTGCATATGAGAGTACCCACCATCTAGGCCATGAGATTGAAAAGTACTACAGATAATCCACAGTCTGGTCAGGAAAACAGTGCTTGCTAAGTGTTTATAGAGGGAATTAGTACAGGGAACTTGTGAAGGAGTTGTAAGAGCTGAACTGGCACACAGGGTGGTGAGGGGTTGTCTGGCAGGAGCTGCTATGGACACACCACTACCTGAATCACCTCCTGAAGCAGAGAGACTGGGACGAATAGCTTTACTTCTCTCCTCTTCTCACCTTCCAATCTGCCACCGGAGCCTCCCAATGCCAGCAGACAAGGGAGACTGGGAAATATGGTTTGTAGGCACCAGCCCTCTGAATTTAAAACAAAGTAGAGGCAGGATAGGGGATGAGAGCAATCAAATGTCTGGCATGCTAGTAGTCAAAAGTTGGCTCTATTCGATCAATAAAATAATCACATCTAGAAGAAACTTGAAGGTCACCTCATCCAACCCTCTCATTTTACAGAGCAGGAAACAGACCCAGCCAAGTGGCTGTAGATTTGAGACTAGAACCCAGACCTCCTATCTTTCTTGTACCCTATGGGTTTTCAGATTTAAGCAGAGGTGTTCCCTTGAGTAGGGGATGGGATGGGGTAGGGAGCCAGAGTGCTGCCTCCTCACCTTTCCCAGCACTATTGCTGCCACTCCTGGAGAGCTTCCCAGGTGATCCAACGGCCCTGACCTTTCTTTTGCTGGTGTCATTGTAGGATAATACTCAGAGGACTGGGCAGTACAGAGCGCTTCCCTGGGTTCAAGCCAGATGGAAGAGACAGACAGGGTAAAGCCTTTCCTCCAGTTACACAGGCAACTGCTACAAGATTCCCTGGGCTTTTGGGCCTTGCTAAGCTCTATGTCACTTGGCCTTGGGCAGTGGCCTCAGGCAGCATGACTTGGCCACCAGTATCATTTGCAGGCACTGGCAGGTCATGGGGTTGGGATGTACTGTGTCTTGCAGTTCTAGCTCCTTGCCCAGGACCTGCAATGAAAGTTCTAGCTCTGTGGTCTCAGTTCCAGGAATGCCTTGGCAAGCCTTTCTTTGAAAGCTGGCATGAGCTACAGAGGTTCTTCTTGAACTGGTTGATCTTGCAAACACTTTGTTCACTCTTTATTTTCTCTTGGCACTTGACCATCTGGAGGGTATGCGTCCTCTCCTTCAAGGCAGAATTGGCTGCTGTGTTATCTTGGATTCCCTACTGGATTCCACCCCATCTACCTCTGCAGTAGTTGCATTCCAGATAAATGTATTACCTATGGGGATGGGTTTATAAATGTGGAGGCAACAATTCCCCTTGTTTCTGTCTAGAAGGCCTCCTAGGAAAGGAAAGGCATCTGTCAAAGCCCTGGGTGCTAGAGAAGGGTCCCAGCCGTTGATGACCTTATTTTCCTTATCCAGATCCTGCCTACCCACCTGGCCTTGCCTGATTCTCCCAGCCTGGCTGTGGGGCCTCACCTGAGAAGCTCCCACTTCTGGGGATTTCTGCCCTGTGTCTATATATTTAAGAAACTGGTCCTAACAGAGAAGTGGCAGAATGCATTCAACCTATTTTAATATGGAAACTTGAACTCAACTGTTTCCTTTTTCTTCCTTTACTAGAATTTACTGAAGCTCTCCTTGACCATGAGTAAAAGGCAACAAGTTTCTCAGTGTACAATGATTTAGGCTCCAGGTTTAATAGAGTGTCAAGGGCAACTGTGAAAGCACAAAAGGTGAACAGAGCTTTTTTTTTTAATCGTATTTTTTATTATTGAACATAACATATACATAGAAGTGATATCTTTCCAAGTGTAATTTAACAAGTAGTTAGAGAGCAAATTTCAAAAAATATTATAGGTTATAGTTCCACAGTTTCAGTTATTTCCTTATTATGAAATATAACATATATACAAAAAGGTAATATCTTTCAAACTATAATTTAACAAGTAGATACATAGGAAATTTCCAAAGTTGTTATGAGTTATAGTACCATAGTTTCAGTTATTTCCTTATTGTGAAATATAACATATATACGAAAAGGCAAGGAAAGGGTTTTTATGTGAGCATTTGGGGATGGAGATAGTTGATTGCCACAAAGTTTCTGGCTATGACCTCCAGCATGTTTCTACTTTTTGGGGGCACTCGGCAAAGGCCCTTTGAATCCATGTCCACTTATTCTTTGCTCATCATTTCAAGACTGATGGCTTAAGAAATATGTGATCCGGCTACTGGTAAGAGAACTGATCCACCTACCTCACCACCGCTGCTGAATTTGGGCACATCTCATTGACCTTGTTCTTTGCCACAAAGGCTTTCATTTTCTTGGCTGCTCTGAACCCCAGCTCCAGATCCCCAAACCCCAGTTTGGACCTGAACCTGAATCCTTTACCTCCCAGGATAAGGGTTTGGACATGGATTCTTCCCTCCCCTGCTGACCCTCTTCTCAAATTGAGGCAGTGGCTGATAGTTTTTCACGAAACCCATCTTCTGTCCTTCAACATCTAGTTAGACCACATTTTCTAACCAACTCCCCTTGCAGTTTGGTGGGGCCTTGTGACTGCCTTCTGACTGGTGGAATATGGGCAGACGTGACATATACCACTTAGATGCTTGGCCCTGAAATATCTTCCTTGTGTTTCTCTCTTCTCTCATCTGGAAACTGGATGTCAACACCCAGGATGACTTTGGAAGTCATGTATTGAACATGGCAGAGTTTGTCTCAGTCAAGCTCCTGAATGACTCCTAGCCACCGCCTACTGGACTTTATGCAAGTGAGAAGAAAATTCTATTTAAGATAAAGGTTAAGCTCTAGAGATTTAAGGGTTTGTCTGTTTTAACATTTGGCTTTATCATACCTAATAAAAAATATATGTCCTTTGGAGCTCCCATTCTTTGGTAAAACTTCCCTAATGTTTTACTTCTTTTCTGAACATCCCCTCCACTTGTTGACCTTAATAGAATTCTGGCTATCCCAGGATAGAAACCTCTTCTTTTGCAGGCCTCCTGTGGGAAGCGTTTTGGCATCTGCTTGGCCACTTCGTAACCAAGAGCCGTTTTACGAGCTGAGCTGAGCTGAATTCCTGCTCCCTTGCCTTCTTTCCTAAGTTTCAACTCCTCTAATCTTAGTTTCGCCCACCAGTAAACTAGCCCCACCTGTAAATCAGCTGTTGCTGGGGCTTTCCAAGATTTTTCTCTCAAACTTCATTTTCTAAAGCTAATAGCTGAGATGTTCTTTGTCTCCTAGAGCCTATAGCTAGTCGCAGTTTTTTGCGCGCTTCTGTATTCCCTCCCCCTCTGTATAAACCCTGGAATTTCCCTCAATAAACAAGAGACTTGATCAGAACCTTGTCTTGTCTCTCTTCTTCGTGTCTCTTGCCCCCCCATTCTCACTCCCCCTTTCAGGTCCAGGTTCGATTTTGCCCCGCTGGTCGGGGCAGAGTGGCACCCGAACAGGGACCTGAACATGGGGGCGCAGCGAAGAACGCTGAATTGGAAGTCCGCGGCAATCGGAGAAGCTCCCAACCAGGGACGGCACCTCCTCTCGAAGCTGCTCCCCATCAGAGACGGCACCTCCTCTCCATCAACATTGGAAAAGAGGGGAGAAAAAGAGAGAGAGAACAATAGAGGATGCAGCGAGGGAACCTGCCTCGCTGCCAGGGCCTCGGTAAGTGTTTCAGCGATTATGGGGCAAGCAATCAGTGAGCATGAAGTCCTTGTAGAGGGACTAAGAGATGCTTTAAAGACGCGAGGAGTAAAGGTTACAAGAAAGGAATTATTAAAGTTTTTTGAATTTTTAAAGGAGGTTTGTTCTTGGTTCCCTCAAGAAGGGACAATAGACGAAGAGAGATGGAAAAGGGTGGGAAATGCCTTAAAAGACTTCTATGCAACCTTGGGTCCAGAAAAGGTCCCTGTGACAACCTTCTCTTATTGGAATTTAATTAATGAAATTCTTAGTGTCCGGTTTGCTGACCATAAGGTCGACGCTATTGTAAAAACCGGCGAGGCCATCTTACAGGGAAAAAGGGACTCAAAATTACAAAGCATAGACTCTGG
>PVKY010005470.1:0-17369 GCA_004027775.1 Bradypus variegatus
TGGGTGACTCGGGGCTGGGCCTGGGTGCCACCTGATGCTTCCTCCACCTCCCCACTGGGCCCTCTCCCCTCCCTTCTCACCCCAAACCTCTTCCCCTCCCTTCTCATTCCGTCCCTTGGGTTCTAGACTCTGCAGTTGTGGAAACAGAAACTTGGCTAATTGCTGGGCCCGTAAAGCACCAATAGGGAGACCAAGTGGGCGGCCCCCACTTCCACTCCATCACCCACCCTAATGCATCTTCTGACACTTTCAATTTATTTTCAATTCCTTTAACGCCAGAAATGATGATTAAATTTCCAGCGTAAACACTGCTTTACCAAACTGAATTAATCACGGGCGAGGAGGGGTGCGCAGGGCGAGCAGCTTCATCAGAGCGTGACCCTTCAGTCCTCACTGAGGACACTACAGGGAGGAGGGGGCTTCGGGGGCCCCCCTGGGGGTCACCATGAGGAACCTCACAGGCCATCACCTGACCCCAGGCCCCTTTGCCTTCTTGAGCCTTCCTCCTGGGTGGGAGGGGGGATCTGAGGGGCGAGTCTGGCCCAGGGTCACCCGCCCATCAGGGCAGGTCAGGGGGAGACCCCAGCCTTCATCCCCTGGCCTGGCTCCTCCCCTGACTCCTCTCCAGCTCCACAGGAGCAGGAGTCCCAAGGCTGAGAGAAGAGGTGACGTGGGGAGTATCCAGGTTTGTCATTTTCCAGGCTACATATGGGACCTGGGCTCCTGCAGGCGTGAGGGTGGGGCATCCGAAGATCCCAGGACCTGGGCTGACAGGTTCCCCCTTTCCATAACCAACTCCATTACCTCCTCCCTGGTGTGGCCATTTAATGATCCATCCAACAGCTAAATTGAGCCTCAAGTCTCCTCCTCTTCTCTCCATCTCCCAGTCCCTGGCCAGGCCAGGCCACCCTTCCTCTTCTGGCCTCCTTCCTGGCCTCCCCACTTCCACACCTGCCCCCCCCATCCATTCCCCATCCATCAGCAGTGTCTCGTCTCAAAATGCAAATATTGCACCATCATTTCCTCGCTCAAAACCCTTCAGTGCCTCCATCTGCTCTTAGAACAAATCCCAGCCCTTCACGGGGCCCAGCAGGGCTGGGGTGACCCAGCCCCCACCAGCCTCTCTAAACTCTTCCTCCTCCCCCATGGGGCTCTGCCTGCCAGGGCCCCATGTCCTGTGTCCCCTGGGACACCTGCTCCTGCCCCTCAGGGCCTTTGCTCACCTGGCCCATCCACCTGGAGCCCCCTCCCCTTCCTGACATCACATTAGATGTCACCTCCTCAAACTCTTCTCTGACCACCATCCTCCAATCCCCCAGTCTAAATTAGTTTCTCCTCCTAGGAGGCCCACTAAAATCTATTTCCTTTCCTTTACAGCACTTCATGCAAGTTAATTTCACGCTAATTTGGGGTTTGTTTAATAGACTCCTTGGAGAAGGAACCTGCTCTGACTTGCACAACCTGCAGCCACAGGGCCTAGAATGGGCCTGAAAGGTAGTGAGTGCTCAGGACGGACTTTTGATTGAGTGAATGAATGAATGATTGAATGAATGTGTGAATGAATGACACATCCTTCTTATTGCCCGGCTAGGCCCTGGAGCTGGAGCAATGAACTGGACATGGCCTTGGCCCTTGCAGTCCTCGTGATGTCACAGGGCAGCAGACACACAACACGTGAACAAAGGGTACCCCAGCAGGCTGGGGCCCCAGGACCTGGGAGGGGGAGACTAAGGGAGGATGATGAGCCCTAGGGCTGTCCACCCTGGTTTCAGGGAGAATCTTAAACCTAACTGGGCTCTGAGGGATGAGTAAGAATTTGCTCAGCATTGAAAATATGGAAGGGCATTCCTGGTAGAGGGAACAGCATGTGCCAAGGTGGGGTTGTTTGGGGAATGTTGGTTCAGTGAGCCTGGACAACAGGGCTATATGCAGGTGCAGCCTCAATAAGGCCAGAGAGGTCAGCAGGGGCCAGACCTAGAGAAACCTTGGATACAAGACTCAGGTGGGACTTCATCTTCAGTGTGATGGTGGGGGTGGGGAGGAGGTCTTGGGAGGGTTTTCAACTTCAAAGAGACTCAGTCAGACAGCCCAGGAGTGACTGGAGGCAGGGAGGCTAGGGAGGAGGCCACAGCAGTCCTCTGGACAGATGTGATGGTGGCCTGGACTGGGGGTTGGGGGTGAATGGGGGGAGGGTCACATGGGGCAGAGCTAGATACTGCAATTCTGATGGTTCCAGATGGTTCCTTCTCTGCCACAACAAAGGGAAGCCCACACCCACTTGGAAGTGATTAACTGGGTAGTTGCTATAGAGGCTATTAATGCCCAGGCAGACATGGGGTGCAGCCTGGTCCTGCTCTTTGCACCATATGGCTCTGGGCCTGTCACTCAGAATCTGGCTTGCAATAATGGAGGTGACCAGAGTGCAGCCCCCACCATCTCCAAGCACCCCCTGCTGGGGAGACACACCCAGGCCCATTCAGCTGGAAACAACAGGCACAGCAGAAGTGCCCTAAGAGAAAGCCAGAGTAACAGCTTATGGAGGTCAGGGGAGGCTTCCTGGAAGAGGTGGCACATCAGAGCTCTCTCTACCCCTTGCTCCTTCAGACTCTCTGTCTCTGTGTCTCCACCTATCCCTGCTCTTTCCTGGCCCCACCTCTGTGCCTCATGCTTCATCTCTCTCTGCCCTGATGGGGGCTGAAGAATGCACACCCTGCAGAGGGATGTAGCTCAGACTCCTCCAAATTGGTCTCTCTAGCTCCCCTCCCCTCCCCAGCCCCTCATTCTCTCCTGGTGCCCCCCACCACCACCTCCATGCAGCCAGAGCTGCCAGGCATGAGCAATGAGGGGAAAAAGCTAGAGCTGGAGCTTAGCGGGGGTTCTCCTGCAGGGGAGCAAGTTAGCGTTGATGCTGCAGCCTAGAAAGTAGCTGGGGCTTCTGCAGGAAGTCAGGGGCTCCTGCTGCCCTGCCAGCCTGATGTCTGTGGGGCTGTACCACCCAGGCACGCCATTGTCTTTCTTGGGGCTTAACGTTGCTGTTTGTAAACCATGAGGAGCCTTCTCAGAGGCACCTCCCCAGCCCGCCCCAGCCCTGGCTGCACCCATGTGGGTCAGTCCCTTGCCCCTCCCTGCCTTCCTCTCCTCACCTGTGAAATGGCTCAGTGACACTCATTCTGAGGATTGAAAAAGTATTGGGGGTGGGAGTGACACAATAGACGTGGAAAGATTTTGCCAACTGTCAGGTGCCATGCCCATGTCGGGGTTATTGTTATGAGAATGTAGGTGCAGCTCCAGAGACCCCATTCTGGCCCCCTTCTGTTGCTAGACAACAGGATTAGTCGAGCTTCCCCAGTCATTCATCAATTCACCAACCCAAAATGACACAAGGGACACGAAAGTCTTGGCCAACCATCAGCTGCGGTGCCCACATCAGAGTTGGTGGTGAGGACTGAGGGACAGGGAGCTGGGAGACCCTGTTCCAGCCCCAGCTCTGTTGCTGAGCAGCAGATCACATACCCCCTCAGTGATTCATTAATTCACCAACGCATTCAAAAATAATTCACTAAGCACCTGCTGTGTGTCATGCATTGTGCAAGGGGCTAGGCACAGGAGTGAGCAGAGCCAGACACTGACTCTCAGTGTCCTCCTCTGTGAAATGGGGGGTTAATGAGAGGATCTAAGGGCCGCTCCAGCCAGTCTGAGTCCTTTACTCCAGGTGAGGGTGTGGCCAGTGTGGCCAGCGTGGGGAAGGCGGTCCTGGAGCAGGTTTCATCCCCTCGGAAAGGGGACTGAATGAGTTTCCAGGTCAAACCTGGCATGTTCCCCCACCCTACCCTCCTGCCCAGCCCACCAGCCTCTGGGTAGGTGGCTGCTGTGACCATGTCATCCTCTGGGAACCTTGGGCTGGGGAAGGAGCCCTGGGCTCTGGCATTGCCCCAGAGCCTGCCAGGGGAGTCTGAGTGGGGGTGGGGGGCTCACATCCCTCAGTGCTCGGATGGGGAGCCTGGATAGTGAGGAGAGCGGCTCCTGCGAGGCCGCACTGCAGATGGATGACAACCAGTTCCTATTGATGCTTGTACTTCTGATGAAGAAACTTTAAAAAATAATAATAATAACCAGAGATTGGGCACCTACTGTGTGTCAGGCATGTCATCTTGCCATCACAACATCCCCTTGGAGTGGATGTCACTACTGGAAACCAAGGCACAGAGAGAAGGCTCTTGTCTGAGGCCACTTTCAGCTGCTAAGATAGGCAGAGCTGGGAGGTGTGAGCAGGTGCACCAACCTCAAAGCCCAGCTCTAACCACTGCACTGTTCTGCCTCGGGAATTGTGATAAAGATGATGATGCTGATGAGGATGATGAGGATGAAACAGCACTCAGACACAGGACTCCCTATTAGCAGCTACCACGGGGTGAGAAAGTTTGGAAGCATGTGGGATGTCCAGAGCCCCTCCCTCTCCAGGGACAGAGCCAACCTCCTTCCCCAGGACCTAGACCAACAGCAATGCCAACCACGAGCATTTACTGAGTGCCTGCTGTGTGCCAGGCCTTGTTCTAGGTGCTTTCTGGATATCAACTAGTCTAAAGCCTCTCAACAGCCCTACTGGAGAAACTGGAACATGAGTACTGGCAAGGACCCGCTGGTCCAACCCTCACCTCCGGTCTGCTGATGGGGAAACTGAGGCCCAGGAGGTAAGAAGACACTGGGTGATGAACCTCTGTAATGGAGGCTGAGGAATCTGTGTTTTAAGCAACCTCCCCAGGTGATGCTGAAGTGTCACAGATGGGGAAACCCGTGGCAGGTGAACTCAAGCAGACCCAGGTTCCAGTTGCTGTTCTGTCCCTCACTAGGTGGGTGACCTTGGGAAGTGGCTTCACCACTCTGAGCCTCTGCCCCCCCTGTACAACGAGTGGTCGGTATGTTCAAGACTGGGGATGCAAAGGCCTAAAACAGTGCCTGCCCCAAGCAGGGGTCTTTATTTTCATCACCCTCAGATCACTGGGAAGAGGCAACTCTCAGTCCCTCGAACGCACCCTGCTCGGTCCCACCGCAGGGCCTTTGCACATGCAGCTACCTCGGCCCGGGCTGCCCCCCACCTTTGCCTCTTTCCTGACTGACCCTCCCACTGCACTCATCAAAGACCCTCAAATTCCCCCTGGTACACTTACCCCAGTGATAGTTATCTATCAGGGTGACTATTTTATTGACAACTGGACAGTCATCAGTGAAACAACTGCCAGACTCCAACCTCCAGGGGAGCAATGGCTGTGTGTTGTACTGCCTGTCATAGCCCAGCACCCAGCACAGTGTTGCACAAAGCAGCGGCTCCATAAATGTTGGCTGAATAAGTGGGGCAAAATAGGTGCAGATGATCCTCGGAGAAACTGAGGCTTCCAAAGGGCACTGACCCAGGTGTTAATCCCCCCCCCAAACTCTGGCTCCTCTTGGCTCTGTCCCCTACTCCCCTGTTTGCCCACATCCTCTGCTGCTAAATGGCTTTCTGGCTCAGAAGGGTTAACAGCTCAAGCTGCCAGATTATACAGAGCCTGCCTGGTGGGCTGATCACCCTGATTAACAGGGGATGAGACCTGCTGGTGGAAGGACTAGCACTAGCGGGAAGAGGGGATGGTGCTGGGGATGGGGTTGGGGGCACTCTCTTGGGCTCACTCTAGGGAGACTCGAAGTAAACCCCTTCCCCTCCCTCAGCCCCTTGTACTTGTTCAAAGCACCCCCACATCCCTGGCCTCCCTTCATCTTCAAAGCAGCCCTGGAACAGGATGCTTTTATGCACATGAGAGAGGGGAGGTGACAGGCCCAAGGTCACGCTGCTGTCTGGAGGTGGAGCTGGGACCCTGGGCTCCTGCGTCACTCCTCTGTTTCAGGCTGATTCCCTCATCTTCCTCCCAGCATTGCCAGGTAGTTGGACATGCCTCTGGATTTTATATTCCCTGAGCATTTTCCCACCCTCCCTGCCAGCTCTGCAGGGAGCTTTGTTCTCCAATCCAGGGGACACGCTCAGCCTGAATCCCCAGGCCCCAGTTGCACCCATACCCCCCTCAACAAGGCTCATGAAGTGACTAAGGAGTACAAAGAATTCCCACTGGAGAGTCGCCCCCCCCCCACACACACACACACACACAGCCCTTACAGAGGAGACATGGCTTCACATCCCTGTTCCTCTATTTCCTTACTCCTCACTAATTCACTCACTTGTCCATCCTTTCTCCCATCCCACACTTCATGAATACACCTGCTATGGGCCAGCACTGCTCTCAGCCCTGGGAGACAGCAGGGAACAGAAGGGACATGGTCACTGCTCCCGGGGAGCCCCCAGTAATGAGGGAGAGATGAGGGCACGTGAACAACTGACCACACAACGTGTCAGTGGAGATCGGCATGGAGATGACTCAGACAGGACGAGGGCACCGACTCATGGACAGGACCAGGACATGGAACAAAGTGACAGGCAGTGACTTCAGAGCTGTATCAGCAGGGGCCCTCAGAGGAGCAGACATCTGAGCTGAGGCCTGGAGGCCGTGGAGGGGCCCACCTGCCCAGGAGCCAGGGGAGGGGGAGGGTGCACTGTCGGGTGACCCTTCACGCTCTGACCGGGCATAATTATTAACAGACGCCTTTCACTCTCCAAAGCCTCCCAGCAGGGATAACGCATGTGGTCACCTTTGTTACAAGGATTACATGAGCTCGTGTGCACATAATGTTTAACTCAGAGCCACACACAGTGGGTGCTCAGTAATGAGAGCTGTTGTCGCTATCATGATTATTACAAACTGACAATCACCATCCTGATCCCCAGTGCCCCCCATTCACCTCCTGTTTTGAACCCCAGAAAGGGAGCACTGCCCTGACGCACTGTCATGTCAGGAATCTGGGCAAGGTCTAATCAATTAAAATTGACGCCTGTCCCAGATGCCCACTGTGTGGCACCTGCTCTGGAGATAAAAGGTCCAGGCAATTCTGTTTGAACAGCCCTCGCCAAGCAGTATGTATTTCATTTAGGTCACTGGGAAAAGAGGATTTATTTCTTAGGACACTGCCTGCTGTGGGCTGGCTGGGTGCTGGGCTCCCTTACACCACTTCCTGGTCAGTCTCGGGAGGTGCCAGCACTGGATCCCGGAGTGCTGTCCCCAGGGACAGATGGGGCACAGGACACATCTGCCTGGAGACCAGCATTGTCCTTGGGGCTCGGGGCAGTTGGCATCCGCGGCTCTCTCACCTTCTCATGGTGGGTAAAGTCACATAACTGGGCGGGGGCTTCACCAGTTTGCCATCCCACCCACTCCCATTCCTCCTGCCCCTAGCCCCCCATTCCCCATAGATCTTGGTCTGTTTTGGTATCCTGAGCTCCTGAACAGTGCCCAGCATGTAGTAAGTGCTCAGTAAACGATGCATCCTTAATGACAACAGCATCCTTGGCAGAAGGCCCACTCTGGGCTCACCCCCGGCTCACATTTAATCCCCAAGCAGTCCTGCGAGGCACCGGTGGGCGGTTGCCACAGCCAGCACCATTTGCTCTCCTAGCACTCCAGATGCACTGAGCCTTTTAATCCTCACAAACCTCACTAGGCTAGTGGGGAGGGATAGGGACGAGGAATCAGAACTTAACCACCCCCCCGGAGAGTCTGCCCTGCTCTGAAGTCTGGGAACCACTGTCCACTTCTGTCTACCGGCTGCCTCCTCCCCCCAAGATGTCCACTCCCAGTGGGGCTGGGCTGATCCCGCACTGCCCCACACCTCACAGCAAGGCTGGGGCCCCAGTGGCTACTTCTGCTCTACAGGGGTCAAGGGAGGCTCAGAGCGGGAAAGGACTCTCCTCTGTCACTGCCCTGTCCCTGCCTTCCCCTCTCCCTGGACAACACCTTATGCTCCAAAATACCCACCCAACCCAGAGGCCCCAGAGGGCACAGGACAGGCCCAGCCTCTGGAGGAGTCCTGGAGGGAAGGGCCCCTGGATTCTCTCACACTGGCAGCCCCAGGAGCGGGGAGGGGCTGTGCCTGCGAGACCCCAACCTCGGGCCCTCAGCTTCCACGTTCTGCATCTAGGAGGAAGAAATCCGGGAGGCCCTCCAGGTGTTGGCACCTGACCCCAGCAGCAATCCACCACCCCCATCCAGAGCCCCTGCTCTGTCCATGCCAGGCCCCCAGCCAGGGGCCCTGCAGCCCCAGCAGACCTGTGGGAGCCCCTGTCGGCCACGGCCAGAAGGGATGAGGCTATTTTCTTTCATCACAGATGCCCAGACCTCACCTTGGGGCTGCAGGTGCCATTTGTGGTTCAGCGAGAGACAGAAAATTAACTGCCCATATTTGCCTCTTAACTTTCCATTACCAGGAGAAGGGGCCTGACAGGAAGTTCTGGAACACCAGGGTTCAAGGTTCCTGAAAAGTGATCCTGTTTCTTCAAAGCTGACTTTGATCAACCCCACGGGGTACTGTTACCCTCCCCATGCTGTCGATGAGGAAACTGAGGCACGGGGAGGTTTGGGTCTTGGCCACCACTGGCACGTGGCAGCGCTGGGTGCAAATCCAGGCCCTTGGCTCCGAGCTGCCTGCTCTGCCCGGGGTCAGGAGCAACCAGGACACTCCAGGGCAGGAGCGGATGGCCGGGCTGCACTGAGAGCAAACCTGGGGGAGAGGGATCCCATCCACCTGCCTCACGCAGCAGCGTCTGCAACTCGGGTCCTGGCTGCTGCAAGAGCTCAAGAGAAAGTTCCTTCAGACGGAGTCATTAAGCCAGGCCTGCATGTTCTGTATTAAACCTCAACTTATTATAAAAATAGTATTGTATCTACTCTTTGCTCTGTAATTTTTAAAGTGGCCTTTGGCCAAAAGCAATAAAATTCTGACCTTGAAAAGTTAAAAGGACTTTGAAATTATAAGCCCCGAGCCCTGGCCTGATATATGGACGAGACAAGATGACTGAGGCAGCAGAAAGGAAAAACAGAGAGAAGCCATTTCCCTCCCAGCTCCTTCCCTCCGGGTTTCCATTAACCTGCACTGGGCCCAGGGCCCCGAGCTGTGAAGTGGAGAAGGAACCTGAGGCCGGAGAGGCTGGGCTGGGTGAGGAGGGCGCCCCACAGGCTGCCTCCGCCTCGCTGACCCCCGCCGCCTCCAGCCGCCCAGTCATGAGCGCAGGGGCCGAGGGGCCGCCCCCGCCCGAGTCACGTTCTTCTCCACGTGCTGGGGCTCACGGCGTCCTGGAATTTTTGACAGCCCACTGGAAGGTATCCCAGGACTCAACACAACGTGAAACAGTCCAATCAAGAGGACAAAGCCACTGTGAGGCCAGCATCATGTTCACAGCACCCCAACTTTGGCCATGCCCAGTTTCTCACCACTTTCTCTCCCTCTGCTCTGAGTCTGGGTGGATTGTGCTCTCCCCCACCCCGAGTGCCTTCTTCTATACTCACATATAGAAGTTTCTAGCTTAGGCTCAAAGCTTAGGTGGGGCCTCCTGCCTTGCACCTGTTTGAATGTTGAGATAGGTCCACCTTTGGCTGACCACAAGGATGAAAGGAGTTCAAGGGAGTGGGGAGCCATAGGGCAAGCTTGCCATCTCTGGCCTAACTGGTTTTTTGGAAGAGGTGAGAAAGGAGAAGCGGGTCCTGCCTACATCTGCCCCCAAAGTGGCCACGGCAGAAAATGGAAGGGAAAGGTGATATTTGGTTCTTGGCCTCGTGGCACAGGGATGCTGCTCCCTAGGAGCTGTGCTCCAAACAGCATTGTGGGTTCTAACGACTCAGATGAGCAACCCTTTCTCCATCGTGGGGTAAGGTGACTAGGAAGGCAGAGGTGGGCATGGAGTGGACAACAGGCCTGTCAATCATGCACCATGGCAGTCGCCGTTCATGCCCCACTCACATCTCCTCAGGATTCCTCGTGCAGGCCATGCCACCCAAGGCACCTGTGACTCTCCACCTGTGGGCTTCCTCTCGACCTGCATGCCAGAAAGACAGCCTCCACCAATAATGGATGAGGAGTTGGAGGTTTCACACCCCAGCCCCCTTCCCCTCTGGTGGGAGAGCTCCAATGCATGTTCCATGATGTCTCCTGGAGGTTCCCATGGCCACAGTGGTCCCTGTTCTTTAATGCACCACTTATTACCTTCCTTCCCTTCCCTGACACACTGCCCTACTCCCCCAACTCTGTGTGTCCTCAAATCTTTGTCTCAGGGTCTGCTACTGGGGGGGACCCACCCAAAACACTGCCAGCTTTTTCCTTCAAATTTCAAAAAGAGCCCACAAGAGGGGAGCCAAAGGCCAGTGGGGCCCTAGGACCAGGTGCAGTTTGTAGGCTGAAGAATTGAATTGCTTCTTGGAAGGCATGAAGAGGAAACAAGGTGGAAATGTCAAGACGGGCGTGCGCACAGGAGGAAGGAGGCATGGGCCTTCTGTTCTGTTCTCATCTCTTCTTAATTTAAGCCAAAGGCATATGAGGTCACTCGAGGCTTGCATCAATCCAGGAGTCATCATCTAACCATTAGAGGCAGAAGCGCTAGTCTCCCAGATACAGGCAGAGGGAGATGGAGAAAACAAGAACTGTGGCCACCTTTGCAGCCCTACCCTAACTTACTGAGCCTTCCTACCATTGCCCTGTTTACGATTACAGGAACAAGTCTTTGGATAATTAAGACAGTTGCATGAGTTCACATGGCAAATAAATGGCAGATCCCAGATCTGAACCCAGGCCATCAGCTCCAAAGCTACCCAGTTAACCACTTTTCTGGACTGTCCTGAAGTTGAGGACTGGGAAATCTGGGACTCTAATAGAGAACAGAATGGGGAAGGGGTTCAACAAAGAAGATGTGAGAAAACAGAATTCAGCCAGGTACAGGAGGGAAGGTGGGAACAGACCTGGGTGCAGGGGCAGGTAGGCACTCTCCTCAGGTGCGGGAGGGGAGGTGGGCACAGCCCCAGATGCAGGAGGGGAGGTGGGTTTCAGACATTGGAGAATTTCCTATAACTGGTCCTGTGGAGTAGGCTAGAGCAGCACCATCCCTGGAGAAGAAGTCAGAGGCCTGGGCTCCCGTCCTCTAAGAGGCTGTGGGTCCTTGGGGTGGCCACTCATGCTCCCCAGCTGGGCCTCTTGTTTCTCCATCTGTAAAGGAAGGAGTTGGGCAGATGATCCATGCCTCCTCTAGCACCCACATGGGGAGCCTCTCTGAGCTGCGGCCTGGCTTCCCCTCCCCAAGGCCATCAGGTGATGAGCAGAGAGCAGGGCCCAGGGTGCTGGCATCTCCAACTGAGCCTGGCTCTGGCACTTTATCACAGGTGACCCATTTCCAATTTATCTTTCCCTTGTTTAGTCTCATTTGCATTTTAATTGGTGGTTCCAGAACTCAGAAAAGAGAATCCATCTGACCCAGGACTTCTCCCCACCCCCACGGGCCCCACAAAGATTCTAGGTTCAGGACCCCCCACTCCTGGGTGTCCAGCTGAAGAGAAGGGACTGTGGTAGGCAGGCAGACCTGACCACGGGTGTCACATTCTCACTCGCTATCCTTGTCTGAATCATCTCCCCTGGGGCTGGGGTCTGCCTGGCGAGGGGTCTCGGAGGCCGACCAGGAGGGAGTCTCCTTCCAAGCTTCCTCAAGAGATGCTGAAAGCAGAGAGGAGTGTGAGTGCAGGGGCTGCGTTACAGAAACCAAAGCAGGCAACTGAATGAGTTTCCTGCATCCCTGAAAAGCCAAAAGCCGGCGGGGTGTGGGCTGCAGTGTGAGGACCGGGAGGGCAGCAGCAAGCGAGGCCGTCTGGGTGGGAGGCAGGCACCAGCTGGGACAGGGGTGTTGACAGGAACACCCTCCCTGCGCCTACCAGTCGTGCTGCTGTCAACATCAGTCACAGGGCAGTTCTCAGCAGAGAGGGGATAGAGAGACTTTCGTCTCCCTCTCTCCCTCCGGGGGTGCCAGGGAGACGTTTGAGCTCTGGCTCAGCTTCTAGCCGTTGGTTGATTCCTTGCATAGCCTTGGGCAGTGCATGACAGGGAAATGGACATGGTCTTCCAGAGCTGACCATGACCCCTTCCCAGCTATGTGGCCACGGGTAGATGACCTCACTTCTCTGACGTCAGTTTCTTCATCTGTAAGAAGGGCGCAAACACTTCACCTGGAAGCTCGCTAGGGAGAGTCGTGAGAACGGATGTCAAGTGCCCTGACCAGTGTCCAGTGTACAGCAGTGTCCCACCCAGGGTGGGTGCTCTAGTGGATATCGGGTCTTTGCCTCCCCAGCACCCATTTCCCCTCATTTCAACAAAAACCCTTGATAAGGGGGGAAGAGTCACTCTTTTTCCACTCTCAATCTTGGGTTTCAGTTGGGGATTCATCCCAGGCTTAAGCTAGTTAAGGAATTACCTTAACCTGACCACAGATACTGCTTCATCTTTGACATATTAGTCCATTAGTCATCTTTGGTGTATTAGTTCAGGTTCTCCAGAGAAACAGACCAACGGGATAGATAGAGATGAGATAGAGATAGAGATAGAAATAGAGATGAGATAGAGATAGAGATAGAGAGATAGAGATAGATAGAGATAGAGATAGATGATAGAGATAGAGATAGAGATAGAGATAGAGATAGAGATAGAGATAGAGATAGAGATAGAGATAGAGATAGAGATAGAGAGATGAGATAGAGATGAGAGAGAGAAAGAGAGAGAGAGGGACAACCATATATAAATATTAAGAGATTTGTTGTAGGAAGTCCAAATTCTGTAGGGCAGGCTGCAAGTTGGAAACTTTGATGAATGTGAGGTTGAGTTCTCTGGAAGAAGCTGGCTGGCTAAAACAGAGGTAGAAATTCCTTCTGACTGCTGAATCCTTGTTCTCATTTTAAGGCCTCCAACTGACTGGATGAGAGGCTCCTTTCATTGCTAAAGACAATTGCCTTCATCCATTGTAGGTGTAATCATGGATGCAATCAACAGACTTATGATTTAAATCCATCCGCGAAATGCCCTCACAGTGACAATCAGGCCAATGCTTACTTGATCAAATAACTGGACACCATAACCTTGCCAAGTTGACACATAAAATTAACCAGCACAGATGGTCACAGAGCCCAATAAGAGCCAATGGGTACAATGAAACACTGGCTGGGAGTGTTGAGAAGGAGGTTCCATCTCTTTGCCTCTAAAATTGAGCCTGAGGGCATGAAAAGCTGGAGCTGCTGTAGTCATTTTGCCACCATGCAGTGTCTGAGGATGGAGCCAACAGGGAAACACAGAGCAGAAAGAGCTTGGGAGCTGGTGACATTGCTCAGCTCTTGATCAAGCCATTCCTAAAGTCCTAGTCTTTGAGTTTTCAGTTACCTATGCCAATGTCTCCCCTTGTGCTGAAGCCAGGCTGAGTCAGATTTTCTTACCATCTGCAAATGAAAGCATTGGCACAAATGTTGTTGTTAACCCCAGGCCTCAGTTTCCCCATTATGCAGTGAATGGGTTAGGCCAGATGGCATCCAAGAGTCCAGCTCTGACACGCCAGGATTCCAAGGAACCTGAGCAGCTGGCAAGGCTGGGAGCTCTGAGAGGGATGGATTTTCCTTGCTCAGTTCACAAGGATGTTGAGGCAGCAAACAATGGTAGGGTCATTAATAAGGAAAACTCAGTCACAGCTTTCCCTTTCTTGCCTGCTAGGAGATTTGGTTTAGGAAAAACAGTGTCAGGGTGGGGAGGGGGGAGAGGAGAAAGAGAGCTTCTTGTTGAGTCTCAGGGTTGCCTAAGAGCAGGAGGAGGTGCCGTTGTGGAGAGGAGCCTCAGGGCGACAATGATACCCCTGGAATAATAATAATCTTTTTCACATCTCAGTTTTATAAAAAGTATTCTTATCCACACAGACCTCCCCAATGCGCCAGGCAGGAAGCAGGGCTCACAAGGAAAGGCCAGTTCAGAGAGGTTAAGTGGCTCACACGACCTCACACAGCCATTACAGGACAAAGCCAGGACTTGACCCCAGATCTCCAGATGCTGTATCTCCAGTCTCTCCACACTGCTCTGCTGACCCCTAACTCAGGTGGTCAAGCCTGGCTGAGCTGATGGTGGACACCTCTGATGCCCACACATGGCTGCTGGGGTGGAATTTTCCTGCTGTCCCTATATGATCTCTAGGTACCTGGAAGGTGAAAGGAAGGCAGAGGTAGAAGGTGGGTGGAGGGGGAGGAGAGCAGCTGTTTCATGCAGCTGCAGTGTAGCCTCCTGGCTAAAAACACAGGTGTTGGGGTCTGTTTTAGTTTCCCAGCTGCTAAAACAAATGCCATACAATGGGTTGTCTTGACAACAGGAATTTATTGGCTAGCAGTTTCAGAGACTAGAAGGCTTGCTTTCTCCTGGGGTGGTCTGGTGTCTTCAGGCTGGCCAGCAATCTCAGCTTCCTTGGCTTTTCCATCATAAGGCAAAGCACATGGCGATGTCTTCTTTCTCCTCCAGGTTATGTTGACTTCCTGTTTCTTGCTCTTTCCATGTATGTTGCTTATAAGGACTTCAGCCCTATTGGATGAAAGCCCACCCTTATTCAGGTTGGGTGCACCTTAACGAGTAACATCTTCAGAGGTCCTCTTTACAGATGGGTTCACAGCCGCAGGCCTTTTGTGAGGGGCATGATTCAACGCCCAACCGGGCCACACAGCCTGGGTCCAAATGCTGGCTCCACCATTCAGGGCCGCGAGACCTGGGCCAATTTCTTAGCCTCTCTGCACCTCTGTCTCCTCACCGGTAAGGTAGGGACCAGTAAGTTGCAATCTCGTATGTTCGAGGTGAGGTTTATGTTCAAGGTGAGGTTTAATCAGGTAACATTCACAAAGCTGTCCAACAGTGCCTGGCACACCATCGTGATGGTCAATAAACAACTTATTTGTAGAGAGACTGTACTCCAGCCTAGAGAAGGCACGCCCACCCCCTCCTTCCCACAGGTCTCAGCTCCCAGCTAAAACTGTGGCCCTAACTCCTGATCTCAGATTGTCTCCATTGTCCAGGTGGAAAACAGCCTTCTTCTCTCCTCTTTGTCTTTGAACCCAAGCTCACCTGACGCCTCTGTTCTGAGCTCCTTTCTCACCAAGCCTCATGCTCTCGGTCCTCCCAAGCCTGCCTCTTTCAGGGAGCCCTCCCTTATTCACACCTGAGCCTTTACAGTCACAGCCTCAGCTTCTCTCCTGTGCTCATGGGTCCTGCAGCTGGGCCTCTGGCCTGCTCCTGCCATTGACCCCCAGAGAACTTGTGATAAGTCACTTCCCCTATTGGGCCTCAGTTTCTTCATCTGACAAGTGGGCATGATCATCCCTGCCTTACGCATCTCACAGGCTTGGGTGTAGAACAAATGAACGAGTAGTTGGGCGGGAAGCTGCTTTGAGATGCCAGTACCCATGAGAGGACTGGGCTTGCTGCCAGCTCCTGTGTGGCCAAGGTTCTGCCTCCAGGTCCTGGGCGCAGTCCTGCTCCGTGGTCAACACTGCCTGAGCCTCAGGCAGGTCTGGGGGCAAGCCCTGACCCTGGCACTTGTGAGCTGTGAGCCCTTGGGCCAGTCACACCACCTCTTAGAGGTTCAGTCCTTACCTGTGAAATGGGGAGAGCAGTGTTGTCCCCCTCTCAGGGCTGGTAAGGGGTTTAAATGGGAGGAAATAAGTGCAGAAAGGGGGAGTGGAGAGACGACGAGACAGGGGAGGGCGCGGCAGTTCGGGCAATGTGAGCAAGGGCGTGGAGGGGTGTTGGAGGTTTCTGCAGACCATCAGTTTGGCTGTCATCAGGGCAGGGGAAGAGAAGCAGAGGCCAGAGAGGGAAGAGTAAGTCAGGTTACGCAGGGCCTCGAATGCCAGGGTAAGGCATTGGAGCACAACCAGCAGGAAGTAGGGGGCCTGGAAAGGCAGCTTTCTGGCACCTTCAGCCCACGCTCCACTCTGTCCCTTCCCTCTCTCTGGAAGGCGGAGAAGACAAGGCTGAGGTCAGGGGATTTCAAAGACGCTACAAAGTTTCTTTGAATCAATCCTTTTTGCACCCGTTTCTGCACAATCACGTGGCTTTTCGGATGGTGGCCCCAGGAGGGCTGGGTGTCAATTAGGCATATGTTTCTCTGTCATTTCATGCTCCTGCTTCCCAGGGCAAGGGAACCCCAGGTTTCCATCTGCTAAGCCCAGGGGTGGTGGAGGAGCCAGGACTCTGTGTTGCCTGCCCTGGGGGTGCTGGGAAGCAGGATGGGAGGCATCAAGGGGTGTTGGACCTCACCTGGCCCCGGCCACCTGGCTCTGGGCCTCCCCTTCCCACCTCCCACCTCCTTTCCCCACCCGGCAGCCTCCCAGCCTCGGCAGTGTCCTTAAAAAGAAATCACCCCACTGCCCTGCTTAAAACCCTCTGGTGGCTCCCCACGCACTTGGAATAAAAGCCAAATTTCTTACCAGGGCCTCGACAAACAGTCCCATGGGACCAGTTTCCCGTCGCCCCCTCCTCTCTCTGCATCCCCATCTTTGACCCTCTGCTCCGGCCACACCACTCTCTCGCCAAGGCACCCACGCCCCTGTCTTGCTCCCTCCCCAGAGCCCGGCACTCACAGCTCTTGGGTCTAGAATGCTCTTCCCCAACTCTGCACCTGGCTGACTTCCTTCACCTTTTAGGTCTCAGCTGGCACAGGGGGTCAGAGCCCGTCCCCCTGTTTTATTGCCTCCAGGGCTCCAAAGGACTCCTGCTCACCCCTCGTCTCCCAGGCTGGAACAACCTAGTAGGAAAGAGGCCTTGGCTGTCTATTCAGCAAGGCCTAGTGGGTGTTTGGTTTGATAAAGATTTATTTAATAAAAGAATGAAGGAAGGAATTAACTAATTAATGCACAAGAGCAAACCTGTTTTATGGAGAAGGACTGGAACTCGGGCCCTTAACTCTTCATTCCTAGGTCAGGCTCTTACCACCCAATGCTCCCTGATCACTGTGGAAGTCAGGGCGGGGGGCTATTGGGAGTAGGGGGAGGTGCTGGTGGAAGAGAATGGCAGAGAGGCCAAAGGAGAGACAGCAGATAGACTTATATCTTCCTAAGTGACAACTCCTTTGTCCATGTTTCTCGGGTTTAAGACAAGTTGGAAGATGGCAGATGGGGTGGGTGATGTGTTCAGATTTTGGTCTTTAATTTCAAGCCCCCAGGCTCTGGAACCCAAAATGACCAGGTTCAAATCCTCCTCTTCCAGATTAGCTGTGTGACCATGGGCAAGTGAACCAACCTCTCTGTTGAGAGCAAAAGGAACCCAGGGAAGGGTTTCAGCCAGTGGGAGTGGGTGACATAGCTGGGTTTGCAGAAGAATGAATTGGAATGAGCCAGGTTGGGTGTAGGGAATCCAGTTGCCACCTGCAGCAAGAGTCCCGACAAAAACGGGCTCTTGAAGAGTGG
>PVKY010005471.1:0-17382 GCA_004027775.1 Bradypus variegatus
ACTTACCACTTCTCTACCATCTCAAGAGCCGCCTTCTCCATGGGCATTTTAGCATAGAAGCTAAAGAGCTTTGCATAGTGACTCAGTCCAGTCTTGTAGGGATCTTGACGGGGCCTGGGGCCAGCGGTTCGGGCCCTGGGAGGAAACCTGGCTGAAAGAGGCTCCAGAGGTTCTGAACGTAAGCTGGAGGCAGAAGTAGACAGAGGTAGCTAAATTGCTGTCTGAAGAAACCCTTGGACAAATCTTGCTGGGTCCTGCTGAGACTGGGGCCTGTGTGTTCCTTGGCTGGCCTAGCTCAGCAGCTTCAACCATCTGCTGAGGGGCAGTGGGGACAGAGAGCCTTGCAGTCCTCCACAATCTGGACGCAACGCCCAGTCAAGCCTCATCAAATGAAGCAATTCTTGCTCAGCCCATGACCCTCAGCCCTCGGCATGGACATTTCCTCCCCGCAGCCCACTGGTGCCTGTCTCGATCCTGCTAATCTTCTCTACCACATACTGACCTGGGCACTTCCTCCCTCCCCAGTCTCCTCTAAGCCCCTGGAGGCAGACACCAGAATCACAGATGTCCTCTTGGTGAGCTCCACCCAGCCCAGCCCACCTGTTCTCCTGGAAAATCATGTGCACACCCATAGAAAGAGGGGTGTTTGTATACGACCCTGTAGTGCATGGGGTACCCTACACCACTCTCAGTGCCTGACCCTTTCCAAAAGGCCCATGACAAATCAGGTCCTGGGATCTTACTCTGTAGCACTGGGTGGTGAGGTTGGCTCAGGAAACTGATGAAGTTGTCTGGCCCGGAGAAACTCGGGGGTGCTGGTGGCCAACTCTGGACTTGCTGTAGAGGAAGGGCAGGGTTATAAGAGGCTCAGCCCTGACCACCTCACCCAGCCTTCTTGTCCTGTTCCTCAAGGGCCCCCACCTAGCTCTAGCCAGCCAGGCAAGGGGCCCTTCAGAGTCTCCTTGGCCCCCTCATACCAACCCACCAGTGCCTCAAAACATAAACCAGGCAAGACCTTCCTCCAAGACCAGGCCTGAACACACCTGTCACCACTTAGCCCCTGATCCCCCTTACCTGTCCCACCAGAGGTGTTTTCGTCCCCTGAAGATTCTTCTGGCTCCATGGCCTCAAGAACCCCCTGGGATCCGTCTGCTTCAGTTACCTCTGTGTGCCCCTCATGCTCTTCTGCCCTGGCAGATCCTTGTACTCCTGTTACCTCTTTCACTTCACTCATGCTCAAGCTTTCTTCCATCCTTTCCTCTGCCATCTCACCAACTCCTACCTCTAAGGGCTCCACATCAAGGACCTTGACCTCCTCTGCCGTTCCTGCCAGAGGTTGGGCTGGTATCCCAGGACCTGAAAGAAGGGGAAAGAATACAGGTTGAAGAAGCAGACGACTAAGGCTGTAGCTTTAAAAAGGGTAAAGATGGAATAGCAAACCCCAGCCCAGCCCACATGGAGAGACAAGGCTCAGGGCCAGAGGCTGCCCCAGGGCACTGGTGTGGAGTCTCCTGGCCCAACACTGAATCTGCTCTTGGATGGAGGGATCCACAGCCAGAGGGCCCTGGGAGCACACATATGGACCTGAGGAGGGAAGCATCAGTGCCAACTCTTGCCCAGGCCAAGCTTGCTCCAGGGTACCTGCCTTACATACTCACTATCATTCTGTAGCTCAGGTCCACTGCTCCATGTCCTATGGTCAACAGCTCTTTCAGCATCTGCAGCCCCAGTGTGAGAGGGGCAGGGCAGAGAATGGTGCACACTAGGGGAGCGGCCAACCAAGGGGTGGGAGAAGGGCTGGGTGTCCTCCAAGACAGTGTCCGTTGGCAGGGTAGCAACAGGGGTTCTGCGGCTGTCACCTAGGGATCAAGGGCCAGCTGGCACTCAGTTTATTCCAGGCCCACCTGCTGCTACCCAGCCACCAGGGCCCAGGTAGCTGACCCCATGAGTCTGCCCAAGCTGCCTTCAGAGGGAGAAGACCACCTAGCACAGAGGCCTGGACCACTCTGAGCCTTTTCTCTCTGCCCCAGTCCTCCTTATCAAACTCCTTTCCTACTCCTTAGTCTAGCACTCCTAGGCCTCCACATCTTGCTCCACACACACTGCTCACCCATGCCTCCACTCTCCACTTCTCACTGCTTCCTCTGTCTGAAATCCTCCTCTTACCCTGGTGAATTCTGCTCATAGGTCAGCTCTAACCTCTAACTGGCCAGCTGATCCTGAAACCAGGCCCCTTGCAACAAGCTCCAATCACCATACCACACCCCTTTCCTACCCTTACCTCAGTAACTTCACAAAGCTATGGGGTCCTGGGAGGCACTGAGAGACTAAGGCTGGACCCCACCTAGGCAAGCAGCACTTCATGGGAAGAAAGCAGAAATTCCTCACAGACCTGCCAGCCAGGTGCACTCACTGTCCTTGACCCTACGGAGAGGGGAGCTGACCCTGGACTCCCCAGACTCAGCAACATCTCCTGTCTGTCAGTGGGATGGGGGTGGGAGTTCCCCACAGGACTGGGTGGGGAAACCTCAACTTCACCTAGAGGAGCCAAGGCCAGCGAAGTATCTTGCAGATCCTGCAAAAAGGCACCCACATCTACAGGTCGGCGGGTGAGAGGTCTGCGGGCCAGACCAGGCCTCTGCACTGACTGTGGCTGGAGAGGTGTGGCAAAGGTCAGGCTGAGGGAGCTGGTGGGAGGAAGAGAGGCACAAAGGAAAGTCAGCTGCCTGAGGCCTAGTTTCCCCAGAGGATTCCCCTACCTGCCCTGGGGCTCTCTTCTTTTGGAACATAGCCACCATGCTGTGAGGCTAAAACTGGCAGGGAGAAGTATCACCAGATTCCATCCCAGTCAGCTCCTCCCTCCCCAAGTCTCTCCTCTCCCAACCCCCAGATCAGAGCAACAACACCTGGTGTTGGAGGAGGCATCTGCATTCCCATGAGGCTCTGTCAGTGACCAGGAAAAAGATGTAAAAAAGAAGAAACCACAGTCAGTTATCCAGGCCTGTGACAGTCCTCCCTCAGGCCTTCTCAACCTCTCCAGAGGACGGGAGGGGCAGAGATTGGCAATAGGTGGTAACCAGAGCCTCACCTTGGGAGGGGGGCAGCTCCTGGTCCACTTCCTGCTGAAACACCGACAATCTCAGCCTCTGCTTCCTCCTGCTAGGGGCCAATAGACCTGGAGCCAGGGTTATGGGGGGCTCGAGCTCAGGAAGCTGCAGCTCCAGGCTACAAAGATAGAGCTGATCTCAGATAGGCCCAGAAGCCCAAATCTGGGTTTTAAAGACCCTAGGAGGCCCTCTGACCAAAGCTACCCAGTAGTGCAACCTAAGGGGGAAGCTCACTGTGCACCTGTCCCGACTGCTTTTCCGTCTGGAGGTCTGGACCACCTGTGGTGCTGGCACTGTCTTCACCACTGACTCTGGCATCACAATAGAAGATTCTGGGGCTGCAGAAAACAGAAAGGAGAAGGTGGGGCTGGCAGAGCTGTCTGCTCTGAATGAGGGATAGCATAGAACTGGTGCCTAACTCTGACTAGGTCAACACTCACTAACCAGTCAGTAGGATGTTCTTCAGCAGGGTCCGGGGCGTCTGTTCTTCTAGGTGCCCACTGGCTTGAACATGGGGCCATCTGCCAATAGCCTGTGGGCAAAAGCACAAAACAACCAGTCTGTTCCCTCACCTTGAAAGTCCTTCAGGTGGACTCCAGGGCAGAGTTAGAATCCAGAACACTGAAGGCAGCCAGGGCCCTGTAGCAGTCAGTGGGCTGGACACTTACCCTGGTTCCATAGGAACGCCGCCCAGCAGTTGCCTTTGTTTGGCTGCTCAGCCTCCTGTAGTTAGTGGTTTCAAGCATGTCCCTCTGGGCACTGCGTAAGGACCTACGTCTCTGAGAACTGGGTAGGGAGGGGGAGCTAGAGGATACAAAGACACGCCTTCACCAGTAGTCTTGGCTGACGTCCTTTACCATCAGGGCAAGGGACCCAAAAACCACCAGCTGTTCCCATAACCCCTATTCCCAGCCTTATGTCTGCAGGAGGTGTAGATGAAGGAGAGGAGGAGAGGCGGAGAAGAAAGGGAATATGACTGACCCTGCCAGAGAGGGACTGCGGAAGGCTTCACAGAAGTGACTTTGGAAAAATCATAATGGATAAGTAGGAGTGAGCCACACAGACAAGAGGAACAACTGGAAAGAGTATCCATTCCAGACATTAAAATAATCCAAGAAGGACAGTTACATATTTTTAAACCTTTTAAGTACTTATCAGCCACATAAATTTTCCCAGAAGACAGCTCTACCTCATCACCATTAGGTCTGAAATCTATAATGAATGGCTTCCCACTGCCTGTTAAGGAACTACACCGCCCCAGTCTGGCAGATGCTAATTTCCCCACCTTTTGCACAGCCCTTAACCACTCAGCCTCCCACCAAGCCAGAGCAAATTCCCTGTGTTCCCTGGCAAAGCATCATTCCAGTTCCTGCCTCCTGGCGTCTGCTCAGGCTGTGCCCTTCAGCTCCCAGCCTTTTCCATCAGAGCTACAGAGACAGTAGAACTGAAAGTGCAGGGAAAGATGAGGACCACCTGGGAGGCTAAAAGTCAGGGCAGATACTTGTACACAATCCTGGGTTGGTTTAGGGGGAATGGCCTAGGGAACACAGCAAAGGATCAGATTCTGAGCACCTATACTTTGCGTCCAGAGGTAGGGGCCCCAAAACGCCGGCAAAGTCGGGCTCAAAGTTTCGAGGCCTTGCTGCCTGGAGCCCCGGAGGTGGGGGCACAAACAATTGACCCGAGCCAAGGTACGAGAGCCGAGACAGTCTCAGTTCCCAGAGTCCTGGCTTCATCTCCTCTCTGAGACTCGACTTCCCCCGCCAAACAGGGTCTGCGCTCGATTCCAGACACCATCCCCAGTCCCTGTGGCTGCTCATGGGCTTTAACAGCAGCAGCACATACCAAGCCCGAGCACTCCGGCGTCGTTGAGGGGTACGCGAGTCCGCTGTGTCCAGCACGCGCCGCACAAGCGTGCGCGCCGTAAGCTCACTGTCCGGAGAGTCTCCGCGCTCCATCGCCTCAGCCATCCGCCCTCCAGCCGCCCAGACCACCGCGGCCGCCGCGTTCCCGCCCGCCGTATTTAAGCTAATTCTCGCGAGACTGCCGCACAGCTCCACGGGACTCGTAGTTCTCGCCTTACCGCTTCGCGGCTCTTTGTGGTCTTTGGGAACTCGGGTTCAGGAGGCAGTCTTATCTAGGAGTGAGCCTGGGCAAACAAGTCAGATCCTGGGTTTCCTCACCTGTAAAACTGGGATGATACCACCTATAAGGGGGTAGTAATGATTCGATAACTTAAGGCTTAATTCAGGATCTGACATATATTAAGTCAGGCCATTAATAAATAGCAGTGGCTATTATTAGAATGCCTCTCATTCCCATCTCGGTTACCAAACATGAGAGACACTTGAGCCAGGACAAATAATTTTATCCTTTATGTGACCACGTCAAATGTCTGTAGGGTCTGTACCCACGAGAAGAGGCTAGGCAGCTGTTCCCAAGTTTGGTGGGCTGTTTGTGACCTGGCACCAAGGTTATGCTCTCCAAACGTGTGCAATTTTGAGATGATTTTCGCCTCTCAAAAGTTCTGTCTATGCTGGAGCCTCCATTACCATAGTTTTTACTAATTGACAGTCTCCTCACCTTTCTAAGAGGTTTTCATGGCAACTGAATTAGAACTTAGGTTCTGATTCTACCATGGAGTTCTCCTTTTTGTCAGAATCTGCTCCAGGATGGGGTGTAAAGTATCATATACTGAAGACAGGCAGGAGTATATTTGTGCTTGTGTTAAAAAAAAAAAATAGAGCAATGAAAAAATTAGATTCTTGCTTCTCAAAATAAGAGAACTCCAGAGGAAAAGCATTATCAATATTCCTTGTCATTTAGATCTGATCTCTGTGTTATCCGACTTAATTTGCTAGCCCTTTGCAGGCATATTTTCATGGCCCCAAGCAGCCACTTAATGCAGTTATTTGTTTATTTAATAGTAAAGCCTTGAACTGGATAACACGGAGGAAACACAAAAATGTTTCAAAAGCAGTTTGGGACATGAGTTTCTTTGCACAGTTTTATTCTGTATGTTCACATAATTAATTTTTTTCAACTTCTTTTTTAAAATCTCTGGGATGAAGGAGGGAGGAGCAAGAGAACTTGGTAAATGGAGACTGTACGGGGTCTTGTAGGCCCTGGGAAGGAATTTGGACATTATTCTAAATGCAATGGAAGGCCACTGGAGAGCTTTAAAAGCAGGAGTATGATGTAATCAGATTTTGTTTGGCAGCCATGTGAGGAACAGATTGTAGGGGAGGCAAAATTGAAGTAGGGAGTCATGTGATAAGGTTCTTGCCTTTCTCCAAAGGTGACAAGATAAAGGGTAGGCAGACTGCAGGCAGTGATGGTGGGGAGAGCCATGCATTCCAGATATGTTTGTGGGCAGAAGATAAGTGTAGATTAGAGGTGATTTTATGTACTGGAAGGAAGAGTTTTATCTGACCATAATCTTCAATGAAGTGTGCATAAAGAAATTAAAGAAATTTGATTTTTCATCAACATTTTTTGAGCAAGAGTCTTAAGACAGGTAAGAGTTGAACCATATCAGAAACTGTATGACAATGAAAACACACAGCAGATACAATGATCTTTTGCTGAATTTATAAGTGTGCATTCATATCAATCCCTTTGTATAAAATGGTTCACCCAATGAATGCACATCTTTCACCATGGGCTGTCCACACCAGATCATCCATTTCTTGATTTGAAGGGGGTCAAGCTGTGGACTTCAGCTGTGTAGACCAGGAGGAACAGGACTTTCCCCTGTTACGTGTCACTGAAACCCACGCAGATAACCAAGGATCACATTAGTTGTAAACAGAAATGCAATGGTACTGTTTGGGTGCTGGGACTAGAAAAACAGCTCTTGTTTCCATTGTCCTGTATTTTCTAAAATATTTCAAGCATGGGTTCTCTTATAATAAAGAATAACAAACCAAAAGAAAAAGTAACAGTTCACTTGGAGTGTTTTTTTTTTCTTTTGAAAGCTTTGAAATGGTCCAACCTATTTTGTTTTTAAATCAAATAGAAATAATACATACCAGCCTTAAATGTCTTTCCAGTGGCCTGTTATTAGGAGAGAAAAATGGAGAGGGCGAGTCAGGAGAAAGGCGAAGAAGAGCAAGAATAAGAGAGAGAAAGGTGGAACTCAGCAAAGAAGGGCTAGCTTGCAGGTAATTCCTCTGGATGACTGCACGACCTCCTCCCAGGTTTTCCAAAGCCACTCTGGCCCTTTAAAACATTTTTCCCCATAGAAGTCACGGGAGTGGGAGGGAGTCTCGTTAACACAAATCTTGTCAATCTTCCCGCTTAAAATCCTCCAGTAGCTCCCAGTTGCCTGCAGAATAAAATCCCAAATCCCTTAATTTGGCCCAATTTGGTATCTCGGCGTTTCTGCTTCCCTGGCCGCCCCCCTTCCAGGTTTTTTAAGGGCGGGGCCGAGCTATTTCCAGCCTCAGGGCTTTACAGCGCACTGAAAAGGCAGCTCCTTCCTACTTAAGCTTTTCATTGCCTTTTCTTCCAAGTTCTACCTGACCCAAAATAAACTGGGTTTCTGCTCATTTTCTTTTCTGTCCTTTTCATTTCCTTGGAGCGTTTATTTATATTATTAGACATCCAATCGCGTGCATTCACATCTATTATCCAAATGACGGTCCCCCATATGTCTATGATAGTCACGCTCCAGGAGGGAGAGACCGGGTCGATCGATCTGGCTCTCCGCAAGACCCCCAACTCCCTGCACGGTGCCCGGGCACACAGTAGGCGCCTACTGGTGACTCCGTTTGGATCAATAAGTTAGTTAACCCAAACAGCTAGCGGCTGAGGCTGGGGAGAGACCCAATGCAGAGAAGGGGCTCCTGAGGTTCTTGGGGCACCAAAGCCAGGGTCCCGCCGGGAGAGCTCGGGGTTGGGGGACCACCTTTGTTAGGGGACCATAACCTCACTCAGGTCCTGGCTCGCAGCCACCGACCTCTTCCTTAGGTGGCGCTCCAGGGCGCGGTCGCCGAGCTGAACGCGAGGAATCACGGGAATTGTAGTATCCGTGGGCAAATGCGCAAAGCGCTTGCCCGTTGGTGAGGCGACCCCCAAATCAGGATTCCGGGTCCTTGTGAGGGGCTGTCCAGGCGACAGAGTTCAAACTGAATACACCTCTCTCGTCTATCGGGTGTGGGGAAGAATTTGCTCTGCGGAGGCCATCGCGGTGCCCTGGAAAGAGGCCGGAATAAGCAAGCCCCCGCTCCGGAAGTGTGACTTCTGGCGCGGTGCATTGTGGGGGGCGTAGTCCCCTTTCCCAGGCGGTCCTTCGCGACGTCCCCGGGGCCGACTCCTGAGCGCAGGCAGTAGCCAGGCGGGCGGCGCGGCGCAGGCCGGCGGGAAGCGTATTCTGGGCGCGGGGCGCCAGGCCGGGCCGGCCGGGCCGGGTGGCAGTAGTGGGAGGCCGCCTGACGCCTCGCGCGGCGCCGCCCGTCGAGGGGCGGGCGGCGGCAGACCAGTCGGGCCGTCGAAGGGCGCGGGAGGCCGGTGGGCCGGGCCGGGCCGCGCGGAGCAGCCATGCCTGGCTTTACGTGCTGCGTGCCGGGCTGCTACAATAACTCGCACCGGGACAAGGCGCTGCATTTCTACACGTTCCCCAAGGACGCTGAGCTGCGGCGCCTGTGGCTCAAGAACGTGTCCCGCGCCGGCGTCAGTGGGTGCTTCTCCACCTTCCAGCCCACCACGGGCCACCGTCTCTGCAGCGTCCACTTCCAGGGAGGCCGCAAGACCTACACCGTGCGCGTCCCCACCATCTTCCCGCTGCGCGGCGTCAACGAGCGCAAAGTATCGCGCAGGCCCGCAGGGGCAGCGGCCGCCCGCCGCAGGCAGCAGCAGCAACAGCAGCAGCAGCAGCAGCAGCAGCAGTCGTCGCCATCGGCCACCACTGCCCAGACCGCCCAGCTGCAGCCGAACCTGGTGTCTGCCTCAGCGGCCGTGCTCCTCACCCTTCAGGCCGCCGTGGACAGTAGCCAGGCCCCGGGATCCGTGCCTCCGGCACCCAGCACTCCCACTGGAGAAGACGTGAAGCCTATCGACCTGACAGTACAAGTGGAGTTCGCAGCCGCAGAGGGTACCGCAGCTGCCGCCGCCGCGTCGGAGCTGGAGGCTGCAACGGCAGGGCTGGAGGCCGCTGAGTGCCCTATGGGTCCCCAGTTGGTGGTGGTAGGGGAAGAGGGCTTCCCTGATACCGGCTCCGACCATTCGTACTCGTTGTCGTCAGGTACCACGGAGGAGGAGCTCCTGCGCAAGCTGAACGAGCAGCGGGATATCCTGGCGCTGATGGAGGTGAAGATGAAGGAGATGAAAGGCAGCATCCGCCACCTGCGTCTCACCGAGGCCAAGCTGCGGGAAGAACTCCGGGAGAAGGATAGGCTGCTGGCCATGGCTGTCATCCGCAAGAAGCACGGAATGTGAATGCGTCCCCCCGCGGCCTTCGGGACTCCAGGACACTGCTAGCCCAGGGGGACCTCAGGCTGCTGTTGAATTCCCCCATACTCCTGGGGCATTGGTTGGCAGTACTGAGGCGAAGGCAGCTGGACTCTTTTGCTGGTGACCTGGCAACCTCACTTGTTTCCTCCTGAAGCAGCAGTTTGGTGATCTAGACTCTGCACTGGTGACACCAGCAATTATGACTTGGTCTTCCCCCCAGTTTGTCTTGCAGATTCTGGTTAAGCAGAAGCTCAGAATCACTGAACTTGTAACCCCTAGAAATCAGATGGGATGCCTAGGGACTTTGGGTTTAGGAAGACAACAACTTGAGGTTGGCTAGCAGTCAGAGACCACTCTTGTGTGTGTAATGATAAGAGATTCAAGTAACATCGGTTCTCCTTTTTATGCTTTTCTTTCCCAGGTGCAGCTTGTGATTCTGATGGGGACTGGCAGCTCTGTGCTTCTGCCTCCTAGGATCTTCCTCCCCAGGAGGCCATCTATGAGGGGATCTGTGTGATTTGCTCATGGAGATACAGCTTGCCAGGGATTTAGGTTTATCCTGTTATGTTTGCTACTGGTTATAAATTCTATTTTCTGTACAATTAGTCAGACTAAAGTTTTCACTGTGTTTGTTTGGCAAAACAAATTAAACAGAAAGTAAGGTTTTTATATGGGTTTGGTGGTTTTATTTTTACCAGTACTCAGCTACATGTCCCTGAAACTTGGGCAAATAGGTCTCTTGACAGGCTTTGGTCTTGGGTCTGAAGGACCAAGCTAACTCTGAGAGTGGAGAGGCTCCAATTGTCAGGTTTCTCCTTAAAGAGAAAGCTCAGTGATCCTGACCCTCATAAGGTCCTCACGGAGTTCCTAGTCCACTGCAGAAAGAACCTGGAAACTGCACCAAACAGTCCTAGTTTGTCCATGGGTTATTTCCCTGTGTACTTTCAACAGGAGGGAAGGAACAACTGAGACCTAAGGTGAATTGTGATCATTCACTTCTCTAAGGGTTTTGAATTACCTTGAATTCTCAGCTGGGGTTGAATTTTGCTCACTTACATCCTTTAGGCCAAATACACCAGTGGCATACATTGGTGTGCATTTACTTAATAAATCAATGGAGACTTTACCTAGACCCAGTCACGGCTACTGTAGGCACAAGGAATCTTACACAGAGACCTTTTGGCCTTGGTAAACTGTTGGTGTGGAGGAGCTGAATATAGAGAGCTTTAAAGAATAGGAATTGGGATTTGTGCCTCCTTGATTCTTTTTCTTGGCTGTCTCCAACTATCTTTAGATTGGATATTGGAGGGGAGAGGGTGACATTTTTTTCTACAGCTCCAAATAATTTAGCTCAAAGCCAATGGGGAGATGCAAATACCTTTAAAGTTGGATATTGGGCACAAATGGATACTTCTTAGGCTCCATACAACATAAATCCTTTCTCTAGTACTTGTGGACAAAGCCACTTGTTTGGGGTCTTGCCCTGTGCTTTCAAGCCAGGGTGGTCCAAAATGCACCTCTTCTGAGCTCTCCTCCTCGCCCCTTGGCACTGAGTTGGGAACAAGTCTCTGATGGGGATGGATAGATTGTGTAGATGCTTGGTTAGGGAGCTTTGCCTTTCTAGGGTTAACTGGCTGGTGGTGAAGTGGTAGAAGCAGGGCAATGCCTTTCCAGGCTACCTAAGACCAAATCCCTTTGAGGACAGCTATTGGGCCAATCTCTTAAGTGTCCCCACTCTTCTTTGTTAGGAGTGAGCACGTTCCCAGGCTCAGGCTCAGGCCCAGGCCATGCTCTTCATTTTGTCATTTAGTTCCTGTGTCTGCTTCCGCTTTTAAACATCAGCAGTACTCCCAAGACAGTGAGGGCCAGGCTCTGGCCAGGTCCCTCCTTGGTGTCTGGAAGTTACGTGCATACTACCTGTCTTGTGTATTAGCTTCTTGGGTGCAGAACAGCTCACAGAGCAAGGGTGGTCCCAGACCCACCACAAGCAAGAGCGGATTCTTGCAGAGTTCTCACTGGCTGGGTGATAAGAGAATGCATGTAGTCAGGCAGTTTGAAACAAACCTGGGATTTAAGAAACAAAAGGTAGGCCTGGTCTTACCAGGTATGGAGTGTTGGGGGTGGTAAAGGTGCAAAACCTTCCTGGAAGAACAGGAATCCTGAGGTATCTTTCCAGGAGGGAAGGTGTGGAGCTACCTGGAGAAAGCTTGTAGCCATTTCCCTTACCTGTGGTCCCCTGGGTTAGCTGCAGAGCTGTGTCCCCAGCGCAGGCCTGACCTAGACACAGGCCTCCCTCCAAATGTTTGCGTTGCCAAGGAAACGACGGACTGGGCTTCCTTCAAAGTAAAAGGCAACGGCGGGAGAGAAATTATTTACAATCCAGCCACTTAAGCCACTGGGGAACTTTGGGTGAGCCAGTTATTTCTCTCTTTCCTCATTAATAAAAATCAAACTCCCCTGCCTATCTCTCTTTCCTCATTACTAAAAATCAAACTGCCCGGCCTGCTGTGAAAAAAACTCAAGAGAATGTTTTGGGGACTCCAGTTGGTACGTGTGAGAGTAGGACGGCCGCAGGCAGCAGCTAAACCGTCTCTTCAACCATCCCTATCTGAGGAACGTTTCAGTCTCCGGGCCCAAGGAATGCTGCCTGCTCTAAACCAGCTTTGGGCCCAACTGGCCCCTGGATCCGGCGCGCGAATGCTGGGCTAGCTCTGGGTTCCGCCCTAGCCTTAGCCGATCCCACGACTCTTAGAAGCCAAAGGGACTGCCAAAGCGAGAGGGTTTCGCGAACGGAAGCAACCCTGGGGCCCAGGGTGGGGAGGCTGGGCCAGCTTGGGGAAAGCCTGGGCTCCAGCGAAGGTCTCGTCAACCCACACCAGCCGCGCAGCCTGGGCGGGGCAGGGCCGGCTGGACCAGGAGACTGCCGAGCCCTGACCCTTGCCTGGCGTCAACCTCCGGTGTTCCAGAGGCTTCCGCCAGACCACAATTCTCAGGGGCTTGCCCCGGCAGTCTCCCTCCCCGATTTAGCCTCACCTCCCGCGCTGCAGGCCGTGTGTGGGCCTGGCCGCATAGCACGCCGGGAAATGTAGTTTTCTTTTCGTGTAACTGTGCCAGAATAAAAGCGCAGCGGGACTGCATTTCCCAGAGTGCAGAGGGGTGGGCGAGGGAAGGGAAGGGGGAAGGGACAGTCGGTCGCAGACCGCTCTGGGTTGCCGCCGCCGCCGCCGCTGCCGCCATCGTGCCAGCCCCTAGGGTGAGTGTCGGGGCCAGAGCGCCGGGGCGGGGGCTGGGCCGCAGGAGCTGCGCTCCGGGCCGCCCAGAGCCTCCACTGAGAGTCACCGGGCAGCCCCTCCTCCCCTCTCCCCCCGGCGGCCCGAAGCAGTGCGGGCCGGGGCCATGTGTCGCGCGCGGCTCCGCCTCCCGCCGGTCCTCTGAGGCGGCGGCCGGGGAGAATGCGGAGAGAGGCCACCAGGCGCCTCTTTGGGCCATACCGTGCCCACGGTGGGTGCAGCGGCCGCTCCTTGGCTGGACGTTTTTCTCTGGTACGGACTGGGCTGTTCGGGCCCCGCCCTGTATGGCCTGGCCTGCCCGAGTCCCGCAAGCTCTGCAGGCAGGTTTGCGGGTCGACCCCGGCCCCAATTCCTGTCACCCGTCTGCGAAGGATCCGGGGATGGGCGGCACCACCCGGCCCGCTCCGGAGTCAACATGGGTAAGGGCGCCAGCCAGTCGCTGCCCGGGCTTATGACCCTCACCAGGTTCTCGACCGTAGCCCGGCTAGGGTGTAGGTGAACACTCCCCTGTCTGCGTGCTGGGAGCGCACCACATTTACCGACTTCTCTGTGGAACCCATGCCTAGGTTCTGTGTGGTAGGCATGATGAGGGAATCTGGGATTGGGGGTGAGGGTGGGGTGGGAGGGGGTGGGAGGTCCCACGTGGAACTTGACTTCTAACCAGGCTTGGAGGATTTGGCCCTGATGTGAGAGGAGCTCTGGCTCTGGGCTGGTAGGTCTAGTCCCTGCCCTTCTCTATCAGTGACCAAGCCTGAGCACTGGGTGGGTTGGCCGTGTTAGTGGAGTAAGATTGTAAGGAAGCCAAGGAGGTGGAATTGGGTATGTGAACCTCCTAGGCTGATTAGGCCCCCTCAGGCACAACCTAATCTTCATATCTTCCCCTCCCAGGGTTAGCATAGAACTACCCAACAAGGGAGGATGACTCTCCAGATAAGGAGTGATAGTGATAAGGTGAGATTTAATGGAAGGCATAGTAGATTCCAGGCCTGAGGTCTGTGAGCCTGGGTTTGAAAGAAGAGGCTGGGTTGATAGGAACCTTGGGGTTCGGGCCTGGATTCTAACTCTGTGGGTCCTTCTGATGCCTGGATAGCAGAACTAGGGTTGGGGGCTGGAAACTAGAGAGAGTCAGTGTTCCCCTCATTCTCTCACTTCCTTCTCTGACAGCTGGAGCTGCCTCTGAACAGGTAGAAAGCTGGTTGGGCTTTGGGAAATTACCCTTAATGATGGCTCCAGGGACCCGGCTGACTTCTGGAAGAAGAGGTGTATCTGGCTGAAGAGTACTTAACTCAGGCTTTGTAAAGGCATTACTGACCTAGTGAGGATCAGGAGCCAGTCCTGAGAAGATGTGGGATTTGAAGAAAGAGGTAGCTTGTTAAGGCTTCGTTCCTCTGGCCTGTTGCAGCTTCCAAATCACAGTTTTTGCAGGTGCTAAAGAGGCAGCTCAGTCTCTGCAGACCTAGCCATAGAAGCAAGCAGGCTATCAAATGTCTTGGGAGGGTTGAGTTGGGATAATGGTGCAGGAAGCCACTGTACCTCCCACCCCCACCCTGAATATTTTCCCAGGTGATGTTTTTCTTGTCATTGGGCTCTGGCCTAAGATGTTTCCTTGCATTGAATTGCTCTGCCTAGTCATTCTCCATGGTTAAGGAGAATGGGCAAGGATGCTGCCCAGATCTCACCAGGGTCTGCTTTCTCTCTGAACTCAACTGTCCTCGTCCAAATCATGGTCCATAAGGACATGGAAGTCAGGTTCATTCACCAGTTTCAGAGGAGGCCTGGTTTGCCTTGAGGTCAGCAAAAGGAGGAACTCCCATAGGGCACACATAAGGTATGACGTGGAATTCCTTAGTGCTAAAAGCATTTGTTTCAAGACTTGCTAGAGTGTCCAGATTCTTTCTAAGACACAGGTTTTTGGGGAATTAGGCTTATAGCTATGGATTAGTTTGTGCATTCCTAAGGCCCTCCCAGTTTTCTTCAGGGTCAGAAAGGTACCATTCCTTTTCCAAGGTTACCCAGAAGTAGGAAGAATTCAGGTCCTTCCCCCTCATTCCAGTCCTTCTAGAACTTCCCTGTAACTTATGTGTCTGGGGTCAGCTTGCCATTGCTGGGCATCCTAATTCCCAGAAGTCCTTGACTTTTCTGGAATTTGGCAGGCCATCTCGGTCTCAGAGATGAGAGGAGAACCCTGAAAATCTCCAGGATCTGGAGAACCTCTGCACCCTCTAACTGGGTGGGGCTGACTTGGAAAATGAGGTCTGGTATAGGGCAGTCAGGATGGGGCTGCATAAGTATGGGGGCAGGGTGTCAGGATGCCTGGGTTCTCAACCAGCTCGAAACTAGGTCCCTTAGTGACCTTGAGCCCACATCTCTCCGAGCCACTTCTCACTTTATTCTGCTCTCTTGGCAGTTGGTGAGTTGGGATGGGATGAATGTTCTAAGAGAGACATAGATTTCTCAAATTTTAGAGCTAGAAGTCACCTTGTATAAAATTCCAGAATTCTATTAGTGAGACATCAGTAGCTTGCCTGAAATTTGTTTTTTACTTCTTTCTCACTAATGATCAGTTTTATTTAACAATCGTTGGTTGTCTCTCTGTTGAGTGTTGGGCTCTGGGCTGAGGCTGGAGGTAGAAAAATAAATCTTACCCTGTCCTGGTGCTGGGGAAAGGATGCCAAGTATAGTAGGGGAAGACAGGAGTAATACTGATATTACATGCTGAGGGCTGAATTGAAGAGAACTACAGGAGCTCTTATTCCTGTCCAGAAGAGGGGTGTTCTGAATGATTGGTGTCCTGAAGAAGAAATGCTGCTAGTGGGCCCACTCTCCTCTCCAATTCCTGGCAGGATTCCCAGACCAAGATATACCCGGCATGTGGGCCCAGGAGGATCTGGGGTCCCTCAAGCGAGGTTTGCCACCACTCCAAATTGCTGTGGCTATTGAGCCTAGCTTCTGGTTTCTAGAGTCTGTTCCTCCTTGGTCCCCAGGGATCTCTGCTGTGTGTCCCCACAGTGCTGGGGAATCTCGCCAGCATTTTGTTGTCTGGGGCTTTCCAGTCCCCTGACTGGAACCTGGGTTTGTGGCTTTTGCACCTGCCACTGAGATCCTTGCATGGTCACATTTATTCAAGTGCCAAGTAGCTGATGCTGGAGTGGTACATATTAGAGCATCTTAGGATGAGAGACAGAAGACTCTTCCCCAGAGATGGAAGGGTCAGCAGACCTAGCCATGGAGGCTCCTTGGGTGTTCCTTCAACAAATGGCCCTGACTTGAAGGGTTAGGTAGGGACAGGATCCAGCAGGGACTTAAGAAATGCTGATACTGCTTGTTCTAAAATCCACACAAACCCTTACAGACGTATGGCTGGGTGGATGACAAAGGATTATTTCCTTACGACTTGGACAGAAGGTGTGAGTGGAGGGGAATTGGGTCACTTGGCCACTTAAATTGAGTTGGGTTTGCCCAGAACTCACTCCTCCAGAGCCCAGCCTCCTATGCATTCATGGACTTAGTCACCAAGTAGTTATTGACGGTTGGGCCAGGCACCATGGGAACAGGAGTGACCATGACAGACATGGCCCTGCCCTGGTCAGGGAGGCAGACCATAAACAAATTATATATATTAGTGAGATAGTCTCATGCAGTGACAAGTGCTAGGAAGCTACTTTAGACTGAGTGGTCAGGGAAGGTGTCTGTGAGGAGGTGACATTTGAGCCGACACCTATGTGACAGGGAGCCAGGCACAGAACGTGTGTGGAGAAGAGTGAGCCAGGTCAAAGGATCAGCAGTTAAAAAGCCTGGGGTGAGGGCAGGCTCAGCATGTTCCAGAAACAAACATGCCCAGTATACCTGCAGAGGAGGGACAGAGCTAGTGGCAGGAGCTAAGGTTGGAGAGCTGGGAGGGCCAGGGCACCCAGGGTCTTGAAGTCAGGGTAAGTGGTTGAGACTTTTTTCTAGGTACAATGGGAAGTCACTGGTGGACCATGGATCAGGACCATGAAATCAGTGGGGCAGTTTGTTCCTAAAGACAGACACCCTGCAGTGTCTGCTCATCTTTGGTGACAGCCCACCCCTTCTTCTCTCACCCCAAATATGTTCTGTGCTCTGGGCCTGTGAGGTTTAAATCATAGTTGGCTGTCAATCCTGCCTGTTGGAAGAGCCCTTCCCAGACTCCACGTTTCAGGGCTTTGCTTGGGGCCTCGCATACAGTGGATGTGAGGTGAATGGCACAGGTGGTGCCCAATTTCAGGGGCCCCAGTGATGGACCCTCAACATGTGAGCATCTTTCTGTGTACCAATCTGGAGCTAGGAACATCCGCTTCCCCCTCACTCTTCTGCCCCCATCCCTGTCAAAGATCCATCTAGGCCAGGATCTATCCCTGCTTTGCTGATAGAGATGATAGAAAGGAGTTGTGACCTTGAAGGTTTGGGAGAGCTGTGACATCATCCCCCATGAAAATGCCTATTGTTTGGACTAGTGGGCTTGGTGTGGAAATCTGCCAGGTATCTTTGGTGCTGGCAGCTCTGGTTTAGGC
>PVKY010005472.1:0-17362 GCA_004027775.1 Bradypus variegatus
AGGAAGTGAGATCTGGTAGGTTTTCACAGGTTAGTGTGAAACCCCAATACATCTCAAAGTAACTTGGGCAGGGAATAAAAATGTATTTGCAGGACTCCCCCCTGAGGAACTGGGAAAACTTCCAAAAACATTAAACTTCCCCACCTGGGGAATTACTGATATTCTCACAAGCATTGAGGACTACTAATTTAGTAGGCCACACCCTCGGTCTTGGGGCTTGCCCTTATGAAGCTTGTTACTGCAAAGGAGAGGCTCAACCTACTTATAATTGTGCCTAAGAGTTTCTCCCAGAGAATCTCTTTTGTTGCTCAGATGTGGCCTCTTTCTCCCTAAGCCCACTCGGCAGGTAAACTCACTGCCCACCCCCTACATGGGACATGACTCCCAGGGGTATAAATCTCCCTGGCTACGTGGGACATGACTCCCGGGGATGACCCTGGACCTGGCAGAGAGGGACTGAGAACATCTTCTTGACCAAAAGAGAGAAGAGAAATGAAACAAAATAAAGGTTTAGTGGCTGAGAGATTTCAAATGGAGTCAAGGTCATTCTGGAGGGTATTTTTATGCATTATATAGATATCCCTTTGTAGTTTTTAGTGTATTGGAATAGCTAGAAGGAAATACCTGATTCTGTTGAACTGCAACCCAGTAGCCTTACTTCTTGAAGACGACTGTATAACTATGTATATTACATGGTGTGATGTCTGACTGTGAAAATCTTATGGCTCACACTCCTTTTATCCAGTATGGACAGATGAGTAGAAAAATGAGGACAAAAATTAATTGAAAAATAGGGTGGAATGGGATGTTTTAGGTGTTCCTTTTTACTTTTCTTTTTCTTTTTTTTTTTTTTGAGTAATGAAAATGTTCAAAAATTGATTATGGTGATGAAGCACAACTATACAATGGTACTGTGAACAACTGATTGTACACTGTGGATGACTGTATCATACGTGACTATATCTCAATAAAACTGAATTTAAAAAAAACCAACTGGCCGTAGATGTGAGGGGGTGGATTTTTTTTAATGCATCAAAGACTTATTAGTCACTTACAATCTTTAGTAGTAATACTTATCATCTTCACAAGTATAATATATGAGTGGCTTATATATAATATGCTTATAATATAAGGATAACATTATACTTATGCAACTCTCCCCAACTAGACTGAGAGTTCTTTGAGGTTATCCCTCACCTTCACAGTCTAGCACTGGATGTGGCACATGAGGAAGGCTGAGTAAATAAGCAATGTCCATACTACACTGAATGCCTCAGAGTGTCCAGCTAGAAAGTCATCAAAGGGTTTTGCTTGCTCAACCTCTCTGACCCTCAGTTTCTTCATCTGGTAATAGGGGATAATAATGATACCTATTTCATAAGGTTGTTTTGATAACTGAGTTACGTAATACCTGCTAAGTGATTGGCAGTGCCTGGAACATGCTAAGTACCTCACAAAGGCTGGCAAATAATCTCACCTCCACCTCAAGATAAAAGGGAGGAGTGCCAGACCTCACCTTTAATCTATTAGATTCAAAATCTGGACACAGATAAGATATGATTAAATTTTAAAAGGGTACAAAACTATGTGTGTTGACAATTAAAAAACAACGGAGCAGATCTAGATATATTGATACGGAGAAACTTTTAAGACATATGTAAATGAAAAAACCATGTCCCCAAATAAGGTGTGTATGTGTGGGGGGGTGTCTGTGTAATTACATGCATATATAAATGTATAGAAAATACTCTGAAATATATAGGGAGTGGGAAGGGAAGAGTAAAGGGGATCCTTCACTCGTTACTGTGCTGTCCTGATTTTTTTGGATCTTACTATGAAAATAGATCCATGTATTTTCACTGACAATAATAACAGTTGGAGTTCAGTTAACAGTAACAGACCAGTGCTGGTTCCTTAGCTGTGACAAACGTGAAATATTAACACGAGAAACCAGATGCGCTGTATACAGGAATTTTCTGTTCTAACTTTTCTGTAACTCTGAAACTATTCTAGAATAAAAAGTTGTTTTGAAAAAAAGCAACAATATGTGTAGTACAGAACTATCTTTGCTTTTAAGAATGCTTCTACTTGCATCAGTGTTCACAGCAGCATTATTCACAAAAGTCAAACGTGGGAGCAACACAAATGTCCATTAATTGATGAATGGGTAAACAAAACGTGGTATATCCACACAATGGAAACTTGAAAACATTGTGCTAAGTGAAATAAGACACACACAAAAGGGCAAAAATAAATATTTCACTTACATGAAATACTTAAAATAACCAAACTCAGAGAAAGAAAGTACATTATCACAGGTTACCAGAGGTGGGGACGGAAGGATGTGGGGAGGGTTAAAGAGTTATTGCTTACTTAATTTATTAAAAAAAAAAAAATGAAAAACTATACATATTTAAGTCAGGAAATCACAGTCTACCCATATTAGCAATAGATCTCTCTGGATGGTAAGATTAAAGAAGCTTTTCATTTCCTCGTACTGTCTAGATCAGTGGTTCTCAAAGTGGGATCCCCAGAGTAACAGGAGCTCCTGAGAACTTAGAATGAACATTCTCAGGCCCCACTCCAGAGCTACTGATCAGAATCAATCAGATAGTTCCAATGCATGTAAAAGTTTGAGAAGACTGTTCTAGATAAAAGTAACTAGTTTAGGACAGGTGTCACTTTTACAGTCAAAACCATAAACAACGACACCTGAAAGAAAGGATTAGGATGTTGACGGAGGAACAGTTTTTAGACCAGGCACACGTCCTACAACAGTAAATGCACCAGAGGCACCCAAAGGCCCAAGCTCAAAGCAACCTGTTCTGTCCATCTCCTGTCCCCCAGTCACCCTCAAGCCAGGATCTATGCAGGCCTCTGGGAAACTTAAAGACAAATCTCAGACAAACAAGTCTGGCATGGGCTTTTTATCTTTTTTAAAAATGTTTTATTGTAAAAGAGAAGTTTCACTGGCAGCAAATCATCCTCATCTTCAAATATATGGCCTCCAGTCTCAATTTTATGTTAACAGCACCAGCCAGGGCATGACAACTAACAGTTTAAGAGGGAGAGATTCAGCTCAGTAAAAAAAAAAAAAAAATTTTTAATCTTAAACGTGTATGTCACAGCAGCTAGGATGAACAAGGAGCAATGTTAGATAAAAAATCTGGCTTTGTAATGGCCCCTCACATCCTTTTTCAGTGCTATTCCCTTGTCCAGGAGTATTTATAATCCCCCAGCTGGCTTCCTCTCCATCCAGGTATACATCTATAGACTCCTTGGAACATGCAGGACTTTCCACCTGATATCAAAGATCCAGGAAATTTTTATTTCAGTTCCACTTTCAGAGGCATTCAAGTGGCTGCTTTTGTCTGCTGGCTAAGATCTATGAAAGAAATAGTAAGAAAAAACACAGAAATCCAATCTCAAAACATTTCTACCACCTAGACCTAACCAATCTATTTCCACTCCATATTCTGGAAGAGCCAGGGAGAGGAGGGAGCAGGAGAGGAGCAAGAGTAAAAAGAGTCAAGGGACAAAAAGTAACCAATCCCCAGACACACAGCTCCGGGGTGGGGTAGGGGAGCCTTCCCCAGCCCAGGGAGTAGGGCCCCCTCCAAGAAGCTGAGCTTGCCGCTGGCCCAGGGCAGCCAGTGAGCACAGAAATGGAAGAGGAACCCAAATAAAGAGGGGGCCAGGCCTGGGCCATGGCCAAGTCAGGTCAGCACTTTCAGTCCAAGAATAAGGAAGGTACACTGGGGTGCAGGCAGGAAAGAGTTCAGTTCTCCTTGGTCAGGGACCTACGTGGCTGAAAGACCTCTGCATGAGCTTAGGAGAGGCAGTGAGCAGAACAGAGCCACAAAGGCCTAAAGGCAAATGAGGATGACAGAGGTGAATGACTGATGTGGAAAAACCTATGCTGAAGGGAATGTGAAGAGTCTGTCTTCACAAATTACCCCACTGTGTCTTCAGTCTATACCCCTGAACTCCCTTCACTGTGTGGAGGGCTCTGGAAAAGACTGTTCTGGCAGTTCAGTGCACAGGGAACATGATGAGGGACAAAGATGTAAAGGTATCACTTCCTGAGGCAACATCATCTACAATCCTGCCCTGGGTTGTAAGGTGGTTGGGAATTCCAATGCCTTGCTGTTGGTGTAAAGGTGACCCTACAGTAGAGTTACAGTATTCTATCATAAACCATAGTGATAGAGTTACAGGAAATCATTTTCTGGAGCCACCAGAGTTTGGACTCCAACAAATTTTGGAGGAATTGGAGGAGATAGAGGAGACACTGGGCTGACCCAAGGCCATGTGACTGGTGTCAGGGCCTTATCTACACATGGGTTCAACAGGCAGACGGAGCCAGCCACCAAGTGTACAAAGATGAGCAGTCTCTGACCTCAAAGAGATGGGCCTAGTGAGTACACTTCAGGCAAAGTGCCTGGAATGAAGAGTGATGGGCCAAGGACATGGGCAGAGCACAGCACCAGCACCCAAAGCCACAGAAGCAGCATGCTGAGGACAGGGCAGAATGACCAGAAACCCTCAAACAATAGGCTTTTTCCACCTGGAACACCAAGGTGGGCTGCCCCTGCTGCACCAAGGGCAGGCATGCAGGCAGGCTTAAAAACCTTCCAGTAAAGGGGTCTGTGTGCTTGTTTCTAAGCTGAAGGAACTGGGATATTCAGAAATTCCGTTCTGTAAGAGCCCTATTAGGAGAACAACACAGCAAGGCTCAAGAATCCTGAGAGCCATATCCAGAAAGTGGTACAATGCCTGAAATCTATAGAAGAGAACATGTGAAACTCGGGGACTTTAGGTAAGCACCATCCCCGCACAAATGCCTGGGTATGTCCTGTTTCCCACAGTCATAAGCCATGCTAAGGTTCACTATGGTGCACCCAGTGCACCGTTACACTCACAGAAACCCTGGGAATTCTCTTATCTATGCAAAGCCATGTGCAAGTACAGACAAATGCACAGGAAAGAAAAACCATAGCCCCAGCTACTAACAGTGCAACCCAGTGAGGAAGAGTAGCATGGGAGGGTTTTCACTTTTTAATCCATATCCTTTTTCACTGTTTAGATTTTTTTCAATATGTATGTATTTTCGTATTACAAGAGTAATCTTTTAAAACTTTTTTTTTTAATTTAAAGCCCAGAGTGTAAGAAAGCCAAGCTATGGCTATCAATGAATGGCTTTTGATGCCAAGTCTCAATGCACCTCATCAGCTCTTTTTCCAAAGGTTATTTGAGCGTTAATAATAGGCAGAGAGAAATGGCCACTCAAAAACACTTTATATAGAAACAGGATAAAATTTTATGGGGCCCTCCAAATTGAGAAGCTATTAGGCTCCACAGCTCCAAAGCAACTAGGTGGTAAAGAAAGCACTCCAGAGGAGCTATTCAAGAGTCCCCAGGACCATCCCATTTGTAAGTTTTAAAGCACTTTTGTTCTTGGGGTTTAAGTTTCTGGGTCACCCAGCCTTTTGTTAATAACCAAATGAACACATCTGCAACAGAAAGGTATCCCCTTTACACACACACACACACACACACACACACACACACACACTGGGTCACCCAGCCTTTTGTTAATAACCAAATGAACACATCTGCAGCAGAAAGGTATCCCCTTTACACACACACACACACACACACACACACACACACCGGAAAGCATTAATTCCTTGGGTCCTCAAGCAGAAAGCATGCAACTGTATTTAATTACACGTTGCCATCACTCTGTCTCCACAGGGCAACTCGAATGAATATCCCAAACAGGAAAAGAGGTACCATTCATCACACAACAAAATAATTGCCACAGGTAACTGAGGATGTGGCTGGGAGGAGAGGGTGATAGAAGTAAGTTACAAAGTTAAGAAGGCAAAACGTGCACCCAGGAGGCCAGGGTTTCTTTAGACACAATCAAGAATCTTCCTTTGTTCATTCTGTTCTAGCATCTCCTTGGAGGAAAAACAAAGCTGACTGCCAGAAGTCACTTCCAAGTAACTGTTGATAACAGATAATGGCAGAGGAAGCCTTTGGTTGATGTTTAAACATGGCAGATACATAATAACTCCCTAATAGTTATCATGACCACGAGAAGACTCCCATTTGCTCAATGGGTCTGTGACCCATTGTGGTCCTGATGTTTCATTCAGGTTCAGGAATCCTCTTTTTAAAAAATCACAATAAGGCCAAAAAGTCCTTTTAATTACCATACCGCTCAAACTTGAATGGATTCACTTAAACAACTACAACATACAATTCCCCAGTTTCTATAAGGTTTCAATCATTTCTAGAGAAGGAAGAAAGAGAAGATCATTGTAGAGCTGGGGTATAATTGAGAAAAATGCATTTGTTTGTGAATTTAGATGATACTTTAAAAAGTATAAGCTACTTTGCTATGAGAGGGAAGCCTGTATTCTAAAATGTCAGATGATCTACACTGGAGGATTTGGCTACTACGATGGGTGGGTACACACGCGCGCACACACACAGCCTCATCCTAATAAACTTTCACCGTCTTTGTTGCCGGATAATTAGACGTTTCACTCTCTTTCATTAAGACGGAGGGAGGGAGAGAAGAAGGGAGCATGGGAAGAGGGGAGAGTGGGCAGTACCTCTCGGAGAGGAAGCATGTTGAAGACTTACAGCTGGTAAAGAGAAGGCTGTCAAGCTGCCAACGAGACAGTATTTGGTGACCTTCTCCTGATAGGGTTGTTAAGGGAAGCCAACCACAGCCAGCAACACCAAGACAAGGATTTAAGGAAATATGGGTCAGCTACACCCAGGCTTTCGAATCGACAGCTGCAGGAGTCCACTTCACTTCCCTGCTCGGTTTTGCCTCTTGGCTGGAGTCACTACAGCACAGAGCTACAATTCTTGGATCAAGATGAAGGACAGACAGCCTGGTGACAGATTATGGGTGTTCCCACACAATGACCCAGCATCACTGTGTGACTACTACATGCTCACACCGCCTGAAATTCTCTACACACCAATGGATCCAGTCTTCTGCAAAACGGACATTTTGCCCTCACTCCAAAGGTAGCACGGACCAGGACAAAGCTGGGTCCCCTCCACTCGTGAGGATCACCGATTAAAGAGCAGAGAGGCAACATTCTTACTCAACAATGTTAAGACTTATTAAAAACAAATTCCATCCAACCTTTGAGGTGCAGGCCTCATTTTACAAGGCGAGGAGAAGGGACAGGCCATTAGAGACCACACCACTGATGGCTGAAATGAACTTGCAGCTCTTCCACCACCCACTGCTCCACACCTCCTCGTTCTATGCTTCCTTCCTTGATGGCCACGTGTGTGACTGAACAGGTCCTCTCTGTGCTGTGGCCAGGGTAAGATTATTATCGGAGTCTCAGCCACAGGAGCCACACATCACACTTGTCCCTTCCAAGGTCTTTGTCCCAAGATGGCCCCACACCTGGCCAACAATCTGAATTCTCCTTACTGCCATTCTCCCAGGTTGTTTACAACAATGTGAAAACTCAGGGCCCCAGAACTCAGTTTCTCATGACATCTTCTACCTCCTCTGACCATAGGAACCTCACCTTCTTTTTGCCATTTGATTGAAGCTCAGTTGTTCCTCGACTACAAGTTCTCTTTATTTGTCTAGCTCAATGACACTGGGCAGGAAGAGGACCTCTGATTCCCAAATGACAACGTGCTAGGACCTAGGTTTCCCCAGTAAAATGTTGGCTCCATGAGGGGAGGGTTTTTTGTCTTTTTTACTTCAGTACCCTTAGTGCCTAAAAGTGCTTGGCAAAATGCTGGGTAGGCGAATGGGTGAGTGGGTGGGCGGGAGGGTGAGTGGGTGGGTGAGTGGGTGGATGGAGTTCCCTAACAAGGTAGTAGCCTCTTGATTATTCCCCCTTTTGTCAACTCCCATGTCAAAACAGTAACACTGGCCTAACTACAGAATTTGTGCTGCATTTAATAACAACGATGGGCTAATAATCCCAGGGCTTCCCTGATACTTATTGCTGCACATTTCAATCTTCTTCAGGTACACAAGCACTCACAAAGCAACTTTTCACCTACTGACCCCATTCTAGCTTCCTTGTGGGGGGTGGGGGGAAAATGGGGAAAGGAGATCACAAAGAGCAATTGGATCTGTTCCACTTGATGTCAGTCCTGCTCTCTGATTCATGAAGTGCCACAACAACAGATATGAACATCACTGCAAGATTTATCTAAGACCTGACAGCACAAGACTCTAACAGATAGCTCCAACTTTGGTCAATCTGTTGATGAAACCACCAAAAAGAATGAAAGCAGCATGTTGGCAAAAATAAATAAAATTTCTTACTTTCCAGAAGATCCTAAAATGTTGCACTGAAACAATGACTTCTTTTCCTCCAGGGAAAAGCTGCATGCACCTCAGTGAGAGAACCCTAACTGCCTCTTGAATTCCAGCCAAGTTCCAGGTACCCCTACTGCTGGCTGCTCTCTGGGTTCAGTAATCTCCAGTCAATTAAGACCTAGAACAAAGACCCAGCCACGATAGGAGATAAAGCTGGCCTTCTCCACCGGTGTGAGGAGCCCAAAGCTGTTCCCTCAGTAGTGGGGATAAATATGCACTCAGCAAAGCCTCCCCCATTTCCCATTCAGGCCAAAAGCTCTCTCGTGAGGTTGAAATGCCCTATAACCAAATAGAAACAGGCAGCCACCCTCAGAAGAGCAGAGCTCAACAATAGCCGGCTCCTTAATAACACCCCAGGGTAGCATGGAACATTAACTGCGTTTCCTGTTGCATGACCTGCATGCAACCTTCAGAACAATTCTGCTCGGCAGTTAAAACAGGCATTACCATCATTCCCACTTGACAGATGAGCAACCTAAGGCTCAGGGCCAATACAGGGCTTGCCCCAAATCCAAAGAGAAAGGGCCAGAACTAGGACTTGTACCCTGGTTCTCCAAGTCCTATGGAGGCACACGCTTAGAAAGGATGGCTACCACCATGCCCTGGGGGCCTCTCCATGCATTTCAGAATGTAGCAGAGGCTACTAACAGGTCTGCCCGATTCACTTCGGACTGTGCCTGCACCACTGCAGACTCTTGCCCCTATGGATTCTCTCATTACATCATATAACTCTGCTCCCACGCCCTAAGTTATATTCAGTTCTAGACCTATTTGTGCCACGTCTATTGGCTATAATTGTGTATCTAAAGTAAATATTAAACAATGCAAAAACTGATTTTTATTCTATAAAAGATTCTTCTGGAAAGTAGAAAGATTAAATGAAGGCAGATAATGAAAAAAAAATCTGAGCATTAAGTGCACACAAAACCAGTTTTGAGGACTGGAAGAAAATAAAAAGAAACTTTAGAAGGTTGCTGATAGCTTTCCAAGTGTCTAGAAATTCTCGTTCAACTTTAAAAAAAACTCAGCATTGGAAATTGTAAGTTAGAGATTTTAATTGTAAGGGTGAGGTTTTAATTTTAATGTAAGCCTCTGTGGGGCACAAATCCATGGTCTCTTACACAGAGGACTGAGCTTGAATGTCCACTTATGAGTTTTAACTAAAACATAATTTTAAAGTATCTTTCTTTTTTAATCATTCTCTGCTTTGACTTAACTGACATTTTTCAATTACTCAACCACCTACAGATAACAAGGATTCAGCTCAAGTGTGAAAATCATAAAAGGGCACACTCAATTATCATTTGCCAACTGATTTCAATTTCTTGACCAGCGACATGTAGAAATTTCTGGGTTCTCAAATCAGAACAAGGCTTAAAATAACTTCTCATTTTAACAGGAAACGTCCCTCCACAAAAATTTATCAATAACACAGTTACTTCAACTCAATAACCCTAAAGAGTATCTGAAGAGGGGATGATTTTGCCCCTCAACCAGGGGACATTTGTCAATGTCTGGAGACATTTCTGGTTATCATAACTGGGGAGGGAAGGACTGCTATTGGCATTTGGGAGTAGAGCCCAGGAATGCTGCTCAACATCCTACAATGCATGGGACAACCACTCTCAAAAAAGAAGTATCCGGCCCAAAATGTCAGTAGTGCAGAGGTAGAGAATCCTGGTCTAGGATATGGAAAAAGGAATCCCAAGACCCAGAAACCCTGTTACATCATCAAAAAGTCAGCTTTTGAACAAACAGAAGGAAGAGTTGATTTCTTCCCTCCTATTCAAACATTATCAAAGGCCACTGGCTTCCTGGTATTCTTAATAAAACTCCCAGTGTCTCAGCAAGAATTTTCAAAAGACCACAATTTCTGCTTATGTGACAAAACAGCACAACGGTCTTCAGCAGTAAGGTTTTTTTCTTTCACATTCTACCACACCTCCATCTATGTCATGGATGGTTATAAAATTGAAATCTCTTGAGATTCACTTTTAAAGAACATGAGATAAAGTGAAATTGGTTAGGTTTACTGTGGTAATAGGATTGCATCTGTGTATCTAGGCAATACAAATGCTTTAAAAATTAAATAACACCTTGAATGGATTCTGGATTTTTTTAAGCCAGTTATAAAAGACATTTCTGAGACAATGAGAGAAATTTAAATATGTAAAGTTCTTAGGTATGAGGATGGTATGATGGTTAAGAGCAAGTCTGTAGTCTTAGCAGTTGAAGTCCATAGTCTTAGCAGTTAAAGTACTGGGGAGTAGAGGGGTAAAGGGTAAAATGTCATGATGTTGGGAACTTTCAAACAGCCTAGTCAAAAGAAGAAAATATACATACATACAGAGCTTACATATGTGAGAGACTAGAGACTGCAAATTGGGCCACTGTTAGTATTTTGCCTCACAATGAACTATTCATTCACCTTTTCTATGGGCTAAAAAAATAAAAATAATAATAATAATTATAATTAAATACAGACCAAGGTAAGGGTTAGGGAGACACCAAACAACTCACAATAACTGCTGGATCACTGATCTAGACTATAGAAAACAAGTCTCCAAACAAGCAAAATGGAGATGTTGGCCCTAGCTTCATTACAAAAAAGCTGTGTGGCAGCCTTCCTTTGCGCCAACTACAACACAATAAAATATGTACAACACCGATGGAAAAGGCCGAGTCAGCAGGTCAACTCCACAACCCACTTCTCCGCGGATCCCTTCCTGGATGCGGCGGCAGGTCTGAAACCCCAGCCATATGACTCCTGTCCACTCTTTGGTCTGTCTCCCACCTGGTTCACCCAGGTTTGCTCCAAAGCCTGACTTGCCCTCCAGTGAAAGCTGCTTCCAAAAATCTCTGGGGCGTCGCCTGGGAACAAATCCGACCACTCTTGGAAGGGGAAAAAAATCGGCTGCTCTTATTAGCAGAAGCAGGTAAAAACTCCAGCCACTGGAGAGGTCCTGCCCTACCCTGGACCCCTCCGGCCGTTTGCCTTCCGCGGTGCACACGCTTCACCTTTCTAAACAAACAAGGGGTGTCTTTGTTTAAATTTAAAAAAAAAAACAAAAACCTGTGTCACCGGCTGCGATTACATCAGCAGAGCGCACTCGCTCCGGTTCCCTGCATCAATCCCCGGCTGCTCCAGCTTTGAAGCGTCCAGCGCGCAGCGCGCTTTGATCTTGCGGTTCCCGCCCCGGGCAAAAGACACCATCGCGGCGCCCACGCAGCGGCCGGGAGGACCGCGGGCATCGCCCGCCAGCGCTGCACCCGACCTCGCCGGCCCAGGCTCGACACAGGCGCCCGCTCCATCACTTTCAGGGTTGTGGAGACATCACTAACTTAACATTAACCTCTTGTAGGAATAGCACTGAGGTTATCTTTTTTAAAGGAATATTTATCTTTCAGCTATACTGAAATATTTACAGAAGGGGAGGAAAAGAAAAGGTGTGGTTTTGCTTCAAAATGATATAGGGGTGGGATGCAGATGAAACACAGCTGGCCAGAAGTTGACAGCTACTGAAGGTGGGTGATAAGTAGAGGGGGTACATGGCAAGTACTTGTGTATATATGTAACATTTTCTATAATAAATACTTGAGACTAAAACTAAACTCTAACCCTTTGCTATTTTTAAAGGTTATTCCTCACAGACTTTTCAATTAAGAAGAAAAAAACAGTTTGAAACTGGATGGGGGCAGAGGACTTTTCGCTGCATGGACTTTCCTCCTGTCTTCCAGGGCGGTGGCTGAGGCTACCAATGAGAGCCGGCCACCCTCAGGCCCAGCTTCTCCAGGACAATCCCCGCAAGGGGAGGGACATCAGTGTCACCCCATACCAGTGGCTCTTAACCATTTGGGGATCACAGACCTCTTTAAGAGAGAGATGAATGTTATAGAGACCAGCTCCCCTGAAACATGCCCATGAACACACCAGAACCATGAGGAAATACCGGAATCCACCTTCCAAAACCCTTACTTTCAGAACTCTGATTAGAAAAGCACTCTAGGTGGCTTCATTGGGACCATTCCCTCCTACAGAACAGCTACAGACACTTGACCAGCCCCACGGACTCCCAGAAGACATAGGGCCATCTTGGGGCTGTTTCCCTAGGGTGGTGTTGCAAGATGAATGTTTGGTCCATATTGGCTGTGGTCCATATTGGCTGTGCAGCGTGGATAAGCCACCCATCCGCTCCAGGTCCGCTTCCACATTTTATAAGTGGGGAGCTATGAATGCCCACCCCTTCTGCTACACACTTAGCTAGGGATTAAGAAGTGGAAAAGATGCAGAGAAAGAAAAGGGTCTATGGGGATGCAAACATGATTCCATTCACAGCTGTAGCTAATATGCCACACCTTAACTGGGCACCAAAAAATTAATCGGGAAACAGACCATGGTCCAGGATTGCTAGGTGTGTTCAAGGCCAGAATTCTACACCTAAAGGCCAGAAGGCAGGGGAAAGGACTGGGAAGGAGTGAAGAAGGGGAGAACAAATCCTTCCCATGCAGGTGAATCTACCTTTGGGAGGTCAAACTTAAAATTCCAGCAAAGGTCATCAACCTACCTAGAGTGGGGAGCAAAACCAAAATTATGGAAAGGCTCAAGAAAACAGATTGTATTTTCATAATAACTAAAAAAAATTCCGAGATAAAGTTTTTTTTAAGAGAAAACAATTCTAACAGTGTGAGTAGAGCCAGAAATGAGTTATGGGAGGAGTTCTGAGCAACCCAGTCAAGTAGAAGACCACAAGCAAAAGGACAACAGCCAGACAGCTAAATATCAATAGCAGATTAAAAACTATGCATTATAAGCTTTCATTTTGAAGCGATCTATGTCAAAAAGAAAAATAAAAAATCCCCACCATGAACACTCTCTCCCAGTAAATCACACACACAAAAAAAACCTGCATAAACTCTAACTCCATGATTGATTCAAGAACTCTTAATTTAAAGTAAATTAAGTCTGGCATAGCATAGATCCTGTAAAAAATCTCTAATCATAGATAGAAGGAAAGAATGAAATGGTGGAACTATAACCCATAACACATCCTTTGAAATTTATTCTATAGCTACTTGTTAAACTGTGATTTGAAAGCCATACCTTTTTGTATATATTTTACAATAAGGAAATAACTGAAACTATGGTACTATAACTCATAATAATTTTGGAAATTTCCTATATATCTACTTGTTAAATCATACTTTGAAAGATATTACCTTTTTGTGTATATATTATATTTCATAAGGAAATAAGTGAAACTGCAGAATTGTGACCTATAATATTCTTTGAAATTCGCTCTCTACTTGTTAAAGTTATCACTTTTATGTATATATATTATATTCTACAATAAAAAAAGAGAAAAAAATCTAATAAATTTCTTTTTTCTTTCTTTTTTTTTTTTGGAGAGGGAGCTCATTTATCAAGTTTCTCACTCCTATTAACAGTTAGAAAATGACAGGATTTTAGCCCCAGATTCACAACATACAACATACAGCTCCCTGTGGAATGCCGTGAGGGGAACACAAAGCAGTCCTTTAGAAGGCATGCCTCTGACTTTAGTGAGCTTACAGTCTAGCTAGGGAGACAGACACACCCACAAATTAAAGACAAATAACACAAAGCAGATACTATTATGTGTCAAATGACTGGCAAGACCAGGTTATTTCAACATCAGAGGCAGCCAGATAGGTGCTTCAATAGTCCCAGAGAGCTTCTTGGAGCTTTCCTTGAAAGATGGGCAGAATGTGGGCCGAGGAGCAAGTAAAGACCAAAGCCTGTTTGGAGGAGCCATTTGACTGAAGGTGAAGGGTTCTGCACTATGCTACCTCATCAGACAGACCAACTGGGCGCAAAATGCCAAGGGCTTTAGGATATTAGGGTGAGCAGATGCAATCCTACTACCACAACAAATCAAACCAATTTCACTATATTTCAGGGTTTGGCCTCTATCCTATAGGCAGTCAAAAGGTCTCAAAAGATTTTTGAAGAGGGGCATGGCAATGAGTAACAGAAGCGGAGAGGGGGTGTCGGGGGCTTCCTGCTAAAAGACAAACCCTCAGTGACCCTTAATGACCTAGACTCCACCATGTGCTCAGGCTACCAGTGGCTTGTTGTTGTTGTTTAAAAAAAATGTGGGGGGGGGTGGATAAAGATCAAAAGACTGTTTGCAAATGACAGCCCTACTACTCTTCTGACCTGTCATTTCTGTTCCTTTCATCTGCCCTCCTGTTTGAAATTCAGGTGAAAAGGAGAGGTATGTGGCAAGCAGTCGGCGAACCTGGCAGCCTGGCCCAGGTCTGAGCAACTCCTACTCCTGGGATAGGCAACTGGGGGCAAACCACTCAGTCATTCAGTCTTCTCCCTGGGCATCAGTTTCTTCCTGTGACCCGAGGAGGGTCAAGGACAGGATCTCAAGCCCTTTGAAGTTAAGTGCCAAGTGACTCTAGGCTAGGGAAAGTCTACTTTAAGAATTCCTAGAGGTCCAGGCGACCTCCATACACCAAAAATTTCAACTGTAGGAAAGCCGCGGTTACAGAGTCCCAGCAACCACCCTCCTCTCTTCCAAAGAGAGAGAAAATATGCATTTGTTATACAGACAATACAGAATTAGAAATCAGTAAAGTTCCTTTAGGGAAACCACAAGGCAGATAGCATTTATGTTTATTCAAATACAACCTATCAATAACAGTCAGCTAATGAAATAACTCATGTTAAAACTACCAGAATGAAGAGTTCAATGTTCCCCTCCTTTCCCTAAAAACAGTTTCTGACCAGGGCTGGGGCAAAGAATTAATTTCATCTTCCATCACTTATTATAACAAATCTGTTAAGAGCAAAGGGTGTGAAATCAGCTTGACTGAGTCTGCATTTCCACACTTGTATCTGGGGTAGGTCATTTCACCTCTTCAAGCCTCAGTTCCCTCATCTGTAAAATGGGGACAACAGCAGCACAGAGCTGTTATGAAGTGTAAATGAGATCATCCCTGCTATGTGCTTAACCCATTGCCTAGTACAAGTAGCAATAAATGTTAGCCAGATGGTGTTATTTTTAAAACTGTGGACCTCATCCCTTGCCTAAGAGAGATATAAAGCAGTATAGTAAGATGTAAGAAATCCATTAAGCAGAGGGCACATCCCAGGGAAAAAGGGACTGCAAACCCCAGTTCCAAATGAACTTGTTTGGCCCCATGTGTGAGAAGAAACAGGTTGGCATTCTTCTCTAAAAGCTAACAGCTGCCACTCCTCCCTCTCACCCCGATCCCTCCTTGGCTGCAAATACTCAAGGATTAAGAAGATATTCAAGCTTTGTTCCACCTCATTTCTGCTCTGGCTTTCTTCTCTTTGGTTCTCTCTATCCTAAGTGCCATTTCAGCTCAAGACCCCACATTAGAGAATTGTCCTGCATTTTTCCCAAGGTGCCCCGACCCTTTATTTGCACTGATCCTTCCAACACCCTCGTGGCAGGAGCTGCTATCCCCACTGTACAGAGCCAGAGGCTAAGGGAAGTTAGACCATCACTCTGTCACTCGGCAAGTCCATGGTGTCAGAACCCAGAACTTGTGACTCCTAGCCCAGGGTTCTTCTGGATTCTCATGCTCTGACCCGAGTTTGAGATGGATCCGCGGCATCTTTCCTACCCCAGTTGGGAGGGAGAAGCAGCGCTGGCCACTTTAGGACCAAGTGGAAAGACTGCAGCTTCACACTTCCCCAGGATACCACCCCCACTCAGCAGCCCCAGGGAGAAGTCTTCAAAGGGATTCCTGCCACCAGGCCAGCTTTGGCGGCCACGTTTTTTCTATCTCTCTTGTTGAGAAATACTCTTTTCTTGGAGACTTAAAACACAAACACACACACTGAGAACCAGCTAGCAACCCTGAGCTTCCTCTGGCTCAAAGCTGTAAAATACGTGAGGAGACCCAACCAGTCCAGTAGGTTACAATGAAGCCGGGGCTCAATCTGCCAGCAAATTCCAGAAAAGGAGTGCAGTCAAGCCCCACTCCAGGTTTTACTCTTCACCAGGTTTTACCCTTCACCGCTTCTCCCAACACTTCAAAGGAAGTATTTTTGTACAGCCCAGGGAGGAGTGTAAACTGGCCAGCTGCTTCCAAAGCAGTGAAGAAGTTAACCCTGAAAGGGCCACTGGCCTGGCCTGGCACACAGGGGAGGGGAAAGGAGGACAAGGTCGCGGGGAGCCAAGCGTGAGTCCCCACACTCCAACCGGCCTGCCCTTTTAGCCGACACCAAGGGCACGCAAGGCTCTTAAACTGCTCCAGAAAGGCCAGGCCTCAGTTCCTCTAAGAACACAAACAGCTAGTTATAAATACCCTCCCAGGCTGGAGGTTCAAAGGATCCAGCATTTAGCACTTCAGTGGAAACTCCAGCTAACAGAACAGGCTTCTTTCTCACTACTCCCGTCCCTCCCTCCCTCAACCATGCAAGGAACTGAAGGGCCCAAGAGCAAGCAGAACAAAACCTGCCCCCACAAATGTCCAACCACTTCAAGTTTGGCTGTCAGGGGAGAGCTTGGCCTTGGGGTTCTAGCAAATGAGCCCTTTCCAGACAGCACCCTGCGGAGGGGGCTGCTCCTCACCATGTCTTTGCTGAAAGCCAGACCAGGAAACCTCTTCCAAGGGGCAACTGAGGGAAGATTAAGACCCTAGACCCTACTGGGCCATTTTAAGAGCTTTTACACACTCTTAAAATTCTTCACTCTACAGAGATTATGTCTTACCCAAATTTAGACACCTTCATGTTACCTCGTTGGGACCTGGGGATCCTTCCAGGTAAGAATTAAAATGGACACTGCATGGGACACTCCCCTCTTTACCAGTGATTTAATAAGACTTAAAGTTCCCTGCCACAAACCCCTGAAAACACAGCCATCCTGGGAAGGCGGCAATTACATCAGCATGGGCTTCTCAAGAGTGCACATACCCTGGTGTCTTTTCTTTTTTTTTTCATTCCTAACCACTCCA
>PVKY010005473.1:0-17360 GCA_004027775.1 Bradypus variegatus
TCCTGGAGACTTAAAGCTGTTGCAGGAGTACAAAACTTTGGTTCAGTCTCGCCACAGTTTGTCTCTGCCACAGACCCACAAGTCCCTGGTATTGGTGTATGGTCCCTGAGACTTTCATGTGGGTCCCTCTTCCAAGCCATGCCCTTCTAGAGCTTCCACTGAGGGAACACTGTGCTATGTCACAGGTGAGTGCAGTCACCAAGGGAAGCTCTGGTCATGGGTCCATCTAGGTGTGTTCCCAGCCCACTGAGAAGATGGCTGTTAAGGGGCATGGTAATTTCCCCCTTTTTGTGGACCTCCACCTTCCTAGCTCTGGGACAGTTAGCTGCAGGTTTGTGAAAAGCTACTATCTCCGCCAGATACTGAGACATGTGCATGGGTTGTGGGAAGGATTTCCCACCATGCTGGGCTGTGTGGCTCTTGCTGCTAAATCTGCAGATGCTTTTGGGTTTTTAAACTCATCCATATCCAAATGCCAGATCCTGGTTTCACCAGACTGCAGCATGGCTGCCAGTTCTCCAGCAGGCTCATTCACTTGTTTCAGAATGCAGACTCTTGGTTTTACCAAGAGCACGATCTCTATGGATTTAGCAGACCTTGTCCAGCTGGTGCATTGCTGGAACTGGTTCTGGAGCACTTTCTGTCTTTTATGTTGTATTTTTCATGGAGATTTTTTTTTGCCCTGTCTCTCCTAATCTGCCATTTTCCTGCCCCCTCAATGCTATTTTTAAATGAGTTCTCCTAAATGTTTATTTTCCATTTTTTGGTAGCCTATAGCAATACTATTGATTTTGTATATTGTATATTATGTATGTTTAGAATCCTTGGTAAATTTCTTAGTTGGTTTTAATAGTGGTCATATTCTTTGTTTGAAATGGGTTATAAAATGTATTAGTTGAAACACACCCTCTTATGTAACTGGGAGGAAGACCATGAGGTTCAGGGTCAAGCAAACACCTGAGCACATCTGGAGGTTCCGTGGAGGCTCAGTAGAAGTCAGGGTGCCCATGAACCCAGCCTCCTGGGAAAGTGCTCACTATAGAATCAGCTGATGGGTCAAGTTTGGCTCAAGGTTTGTGAGTGAGTGGGAACGGAGACGCTGATAAGAGGCAAGATCCTTACTTGTAGTAAAGCCTCCAAAAAGGAGCTATTTCACTACAATCTTTTAAGGCAGGTAAACCTTTGTAAACCACCTAGGATTAAAGCAAACCAAGAACAAACAAATGAACAAAAAGACAAAGAGGAGGGTTTCATTTTGTTTCTGTAGTAAGTGTGCAGGGGTATGTATGTGTGAGGAGGAACAGGGAGTGGGGTAGAATTTAATGGAAAGCAGGACTGAAACCTCATGGAGATTAAGTTGCTGGTAGAAATTCTATACCTCTGTTCTCCCTTTTCCTCACCTTAGTTTGCAGGCACTCACCCCCCAACTCCCACATCCTGCACACACAAACACATCACAAATGCTTAAACAAATCTAATATTAAAAAACACAAAGGGATTTTGTTGGTGGTTGCTGTTGTTTGAATAGTTAACTGTCATGATTGGGTTGACAGCTGAAGCATGAGCCAGCACCAGCAGTGACCATGAGAATAAAATAGAAATTTGGGGAGCCTTTGGACCTCTGCAGGGCATAGATAAAGTGTCAGACTAACCTCATCTTTAATGTGTGGGCCAGGCTACTCCAGCTAACAGCTGAGATCCACATGTAGCAATACAGGCTGCCTCTTCCTATCTCACTTCCTGTCTTCATACCAGTGTTGGGAAATGTGCATGTTTGCTGTTGTGAAGAGGATTAATCAGTAAGATCTAAGGCATTAGATCTGCTGTTCCACTTACCACCAGCTTATGGGAAGAGCAGCTCTCAGAGCATCACACAGGGAACCTCTTGTTCCCTTGGGTCAGTTTAACTTCATGGGACTCTGTCTGGATTCATTGTTCATTTATTTGTTCATTCATTCATTCATCCACTAATCAATTCCACAAATATTTATTGAGGACCACTATATGCCAGGCATTGTTTTAGGCACTAGGAATTCAGCACTAAATAAAACGGACAAAAATATCTATCTTCTTGAAGTTTATGTTCTGGATGATTCATTCATTAAGTTTTTGTTGTACTGGGACTTTCATCTCATCTCTCAGTTTCACTGGGGGTAGGAGAAAAGAACCACATATCATCTAGGATTATAAATGCTAAAATGTAGGTAAGCACAAGAATTAGCTACCTACCCTGGGAAATCAGGAAAGGCTTCTGTGCCAGTTTGGTTATATTATTCCCCCAAGTAAAAGCCATGATCTTTTAATCCAGTCTCATGGGATATTGGGATTAGGTGGCTTCCATGGAGATGTGACCCACCCAACTTTGAGTGACAGGTTCAGTTAGGGTGTGACCTCTGATTGAATGTTTCCATGGAGGTGTGGCCCCACCCATTCAGTGTGGCTCTTGATTAGTTTACTATAGCCATATTAAAGAGCTGGCAAACAGAAGGAGCTCAGAGCTGCAGCTGAGAGACACATTTTGAAGATGGCCATTGAAAGCTGACATTCACATTTTAGAGAATGCCCTTTTGAAATGCAACCCGGGAGCAAGCAGATGCCAGCCATGTGCCTTCCCAGCTAACAGAGGTTTTCCGGATACCAATGGTCTTTCTCCAGTGAAGGTACCCTATTGTTGATTCCTTACCTTAGACACTTTATGGCCTTAAGACTGTAACTTTGTAGCCTAATAAACCCCCTTTATAAAAGCCAATCCATTTCTGGTGTTTTGCAAAACAGCAGCATTAGCAAACTGGAACAGCTTCCTAGAGTCGGTATTTGATTTGAATAGGATTATAGGCATTAGCTAGATAACAAAAGTGGGTAGGTATTCTGGGCAAGGGATAGTTGATGTGCGATAGCCTGGGGAAATTCTTAGCACAGTTCTGATGTGGGGTGGGAGGGGAGGAGTCAAGGCAGATGAAGTTAGAACGTCATACTTGACGGCTGTTTCGGTTTGCTAAAGCTACCAGAATGCAATATACCAAAAATAGGTTGGCTTTTACAGTGGGGGATTTATTAGCTTACAAATTTACAGTTCTATGGCTATAAAAATCCAAATTATGGCATCAACAGGATGATACCTTCTCTGAAGAAAGGCCACTGGCACCTGAGACACCTCTGTCACATGGGATGGCACATGGCTGCCTTCTGCTGTTCCTTCTTCCTTGGAATTCATTGCTTTCAGGTTCTAGTTTCAGTGGTTTCCTCTCGCAACTCCTCTGGGAGCTCTTTCACTATGAGCTTCTGGGCTTTTTCCGTCTTTTATCCTCTCATAAAGAACTCCAGTAAAAGGATTAAGGCTCACCTTGAATTGGGTGGGTCACATCTCAGTTGAAGTAACCTAACCAAAAAGTCCCACCCACAATAGGTCTGCACCCACAGGAATGGATTAAAAGAACATGGCCTTTTCTGGGATACATACAGCTGCAAACCATCACAAAGGCCAAGAATGTGATGGTGTATTAGTTTCCTATTGCTGTTTTAACAAATTACTAAGCATTTAGTGGCTTAACACAGATTTGTTTCCTTACAGTTCAGGAGGTCAAAAGGCCAAAGTGGGTTTCACTGGGCTACGATCAAGTTGTTGGCAGGGCTGCATTTCTCCTGGAGGCTTTGGGGAAGACACTGTTTACTTTCGTTTTCTACCCTCTAGAGGCTGTCCACAATTTCTTGGCTGTGGCACCTTCCTCTGTCCTTAGAGCCAATTATGTAGCACTGTCAAATCTTTCTCTGACTCTTTTACTTCCTCTTGTACTTCTAAGGATACTTGTGATTAGATTGGGTCCATCTAGATAACTGAGGATAATCTCCTCATCTCATCAAAGTCGGCTGATTGACAACTGTAATTCCATTTATAATCTTAATTCCCCCTTGGCATGTAGCATCACATATTTACAGTTTTGTGGGATCAGAACATGGACATCTTTGGAGGGCCATAATTCTTTCTACTGTAGATGGTGAGCTACTGAAGGTGTAAGCAGAGGAGCGATATGATCAGATTTGCATTTAGAGGAATTGCTGTTATGGTTGTATGGAGGTTGGGTTGAGGTGGAGATGGGTGGGGCAGGGTAGAATAGCAGTAAGGGATGAAGAGGCTGTAAGTAAAAAGCTCAGTTAAGAGATCTTCAGTAATTAAGTGGAAAATTAATTAAAAATCTGTACGCATTCAATGCAGGTAATTTAACCCTAGGGATCTGAGAAAAATTTAATCTAATTAAGTATGAGGCACACTCCATAGTGCGAAGAAAAGAAAATTGTTTCTTAATACAGGTTTAAGGCATGAATAACTTTGAAACAGTGTAAGTCTTGTCTTCATAGTTTCCTTACTTTTCCCAGAAAGAAATGTTTCCTTAGTTCATAAAATGAGGATGTTAGATTAGATTATCTCTAAAGTTTTTTTTTTAATACTTATTTCTGAAAAGAAGATGGGGGTTGTTTCTACCTTACTTAGATTGTGGCTCAGAGATAAATTAGCATATGACTGAAAAGTCCTCTATAAATAGAAAAGTCCTCTATAAATAGAAACACACCTAATGCGAAGTAAAATCAAATTTATTATACCAAATTACAAATTACAGAGGAAAACATATTTCACTATATGAAATATGAATAACCCCCTGATTCCCAAGAGCCCAGAGACTCTGTGAAATTCTCAGTGGTGTTTTCAAGAGGAACACAGCAGGTTTTAGCACCAATTCTTTTTAATCTTGTGGAAGGGAAGAATGGATTCAGGAATTTTCCCTTAGCCAGGGGTGGATTGCCACTGTGTCCATAAAGACTCCAGGTGGCAATCAGTGGAAGCACTCTGCCTTAGAAGGATGCTGAGGGCCCAGAGATCGGCTGGGAGGCTGGAAGCAGAGCCAGGAGGACCATCAGGATCCAAGGGAGCTTGGAGACCTCAGGACTGGAAACACAGACCAGTGATGTTAAAGAAATCTCCTGGACCTTGTGCCACCCACCCCCACTACTGCAGAAATCCTGACCTCAGGTCGTTTCCTCCACCCTTGTATTATTCACTGGTGAGTCCTGGGTGGCAAACATCTGATTGGTCAAGACCCAGATGTGTACCTGCTTCCTTAGACTGCGAGAAAGAATCCGGCCACCTCGTCTTTGCCATGCATCTATCTAGCTCACCATTCACAATAAAAAGTCTCCAACATAGAAGAGCAGATTCTAGTCAAGTGTACATGCATGTATGTGGTTGCGGTGGGAGTGGGTGAGGTGGTTGGTTGGTTGTTGGACAAAAAATGGCAAACATCTTTTAATCCAACTCTGTTCATTTTTCTCTCTGGGCTCTTTCCTATTGGCTACTTTTAGTTTATCTTATTACACTGAAGATATGCCACAGCAATTTAAACAGGTGAATAAGATAGGATCTGAATTGCCAGGGTGAATTAGAAAATAAGGAGTCACTTTGATTCTTTTGAGATCGCCATCCTGATATAGCATTCTGGCGCACTGCAAACTCTAAGCCCCGACCTCCAGGTAGCCCAGATATCATTTTCCAGCCAAATTCTAATTCATCTTTGTGTGGCAGACACAAAGCTTTACGACAGACAGAACACATGTGGATAATGGCCTGTAGGGACTGCTACTTTGGGTGATGATTACACTTGTAGCAGTGATATTTGATGACAAAGCCCCTGATGCGTTTCTGCTTCAGTAGCATCCTTGTGTGTATGTGGTAATTCTTTAGTCAGTACTCAGTGGCAGAGATTAGCTGAATTGACTGCTTTGTTCTCTGCAATTGTCTGTTTACTGTTAGCAGAATCATAGACAGAAAGGGATATTAATTAGTACTAAATTTCACCATCTATTAATCCAAAGTGAGGAAACAAGATGAAATCCAGCCATTTGGGGGAAATGTTTGGCTTGTAAGGGGTCACTCTGTGTCTGTGTTTGTCTGAGAAGCTGAAACCCGCAAAACCTTGCTGGTGGGAGGGCAGCCAGTGAGCTAGGCCGGAGACCTCCAGTTCTGTGGTTATCCCTAGCATGATGGTGGCAGAGAAGCAGACAGAGCATCCACTTTTTTTCTGAATTATTATAATGTTGAAGAGATGTCCAATGCTTGGGAGTTTGGAATCAAAAGCCGCAGGAGCGCTTAGTAAGAGGAATTTATACAAATAACTCACTCACCATTGTCTTATGTTTTATAAAACTTGTGAAAGCCTGCAGTGCGGGTGTTCTGGTTTGCTAATGCTGCCAGAATGCAAAACACCAGAAATGGATTGGCGTTTATAAAACGGGGTTTAATTGGTTACAAAGTTACAGTCTTAAGGCCATAAAGTGTCCAAGGTAACACATCAGCAATCGGGCACCTTCACTGGAGGATGGCCAGTGGTGTCCGGAAAACCTCTGTTAGCTGGGAAGGCACGTGGCTGGCGTCTGCTCCAAAGTTCTGGGTTCAAAATGGCTTTCTCCAAGGACATTCCTCTTTAGGCTTCAGTTTCTCTCCAAAATGTCACTCTCAGTTGCTCTTGGGGCTTTTGTCCTCTCTTAGCTTCTTCAGAGCAAAAGTCTGCTTTCAACGGCCGTCTTCAAACTCTCTCTTCTGCATCTCCTCTCTCAGCTCCTGTGCCTTTTTCAAAGTGTCCCTCTTGGCTGTAGCATGCTCACTCCTTCTATCTGAGCTTATATAGTGCTCCAGTGAACTAATCAAGGCCCATGCTGAATGGGTGGGGCCACACCTCCATGGAAATTATCCAGTGAAAGATCTCTCCCACAGTTGAGTGATCACATCTCTATGGAAACATCCAATCAAAAGTCTTCAACCCAATCAACACTTGTGTTTCTTACCCACACAAGACTGCATCAAAGATAATGGCATTTTGGGGAACATAATCCATCCAAACCAGCACAGGGGGAGAGAGCATATCTAAAATAAAAAGCCACTCCCCTCATTTCCCATTGGATGTTACACCATAGCAAGAAGTTCAAAGGATGAGAAATTCAAAAAATGATCCCATGTAAAGAGTAAGACTGTCAGTCAGCTGAACACGTGGCAGGTCTAACTCTTGTAGCCATTTAGGGGAGGCAGTGATTTGGGGGAGTGAGGTTGGGGCTGTGCCGGTTCTCGGCCACATTGCCTTCAGAGCCGTTCCTAGTCCTTCCTCTGCTCGGTTTGGGAGTCCAGGGCCCAGCTGTGTCCCCAGCCTCCCTTGTGCACTGGCTCTGGCTGGGTTCGGCAAGTGGGAGACGCCGGCAGGAGACTGGGTGGGAGCAAGGGAGGACTTGGAGTGTCTTGGCGTCTCTCCCTTCTTGGTGGCATATTCATCAGCAGCTGTGACTCCTCGCTGGCACTCAACTGCACCCCATCCCCCCGACACACACAGGCCTGCCAAGGTGCTAGAGGCCACCAGGTGGGGAACCCCCAGCTCTGGTGATTCAGCCTCTCTTCTTGCTCCTTCCGGTTCAGAGGTGGAAGCCGTTTCCTGCTGCTAATTTCTGGAGTTTCTCACCATCCCCTGATGGCTTCCCAGCAAATTCCATCAAGCCCCTGTATTCAGTTCTCTTGGTTGTAAGTATTTAGGTAGCTTCTGTTTTCCTAATGAGACCCTGACTAATACAGGCAGAGAGTTGGTTTTCTAACAAGTTATATTCCAGAAACGATGCTGGACCCAACCTGCCAAATCCCAACCATGGTTCAGTACAAAAATCTGCTTCCTCCTTCGCTGCTCCTTGGCTGTTGACTGCTGAGAGAGACACTTGTGTGTTTCTGCAGATTGGCACATCTTCCATTTTTGGGTTCCTATCACCTCTGGATTGTCAGTGTCTCTCGGCAATTCATTTTTTTTGGTTTTAAGAAGCAACATTGTACAATAGAAGGAGCACAGGCTTTGATGTCTGTCTGACTTGGTTCAAATCCTGACTGGCTCTGCCAGCGGCTACCTAACCTCCCCAAGCTCCAGCCTCTTCACCCAGAACAGCAGGGTCCATGAGAAGTATAATGCAAGCCTCATGGCGTTTTTTTTTTTTTTTAATTCAGTTTTGTTGAAATATATTCACATACCATACAGTCATCCATGGTGTACAATCTACTGTTCACAGCACCATCTTATAGTTGTGCATGCATCACCCCAATCTATTTTTGAACATTTTTCACACACTAGAAAGAATCAGAATCAGAATAAGAAATGAAAATGAAAAGAACACCAAATCATCCCCCCCATCCCACTCTATGTTTCATTTAGTTTTTGTCCCCCTTTTTCTACTCATCCATCCATACACTGGATAAAGGGACTGTGATCCACAAGGTTTTCACAATCACACTGTCACCCCTTGTAATCTACATTGTTATACAATCATCTTCAAGAGTCCAGGCTACTGGGTTGGAGTTTGGTAGTTTCAGGTATTTACTTCTAGTTAGTCCAATACATTAAAATCTAAAGAGGGTTATCTATATAGTGTGTAAGAATGTCCAATGGAATGACCTCTCAACTCCATTTGAAATCTCTCAGCCACTGAAGCTTTATTTTGTTTCAGTTTGCCTCCCCTTTTTGCTCAAGAAGATGTGCTCAATCCCATGATGCCAGGTCCAGATTCATCCCCGGGAGTCATATCCTGCATTGCCAGGGAGATTTATACCCCTGGGAGTCAGGTCCCACATCGGGGGGAGGGCAGTGAGATCACCTGCCGAGATGGCTTAGCTAGAGAGAGAGGGCCACATCTGAACAACAAAGAGGACTCAGGGGGAGACTCTTAGACGCAATTATAGGCAGGTTTAGCCTCTCCTTTGCAGTAACAAGCTTCATAGGGGCCAGCCCAAAGACAGAGGGCTCATATGTTGTTTGGAAGATAATTAGGTACTCATTTGTGTATGGGTTAGGAAATAGTGGTCTAAGTTACAGACACTAGGCAATCACTAATTCAGGTTTCTGAACAGAGTCTTCTAAGAAGGTGTTCTGGTTTGCTAATGCTGCCTTTTTGCAAAACACTAGAAATGGACTGGCTTTTCTAAAGGGGATTTATTTGGTTTCAAAGTTGCAGTCTTAAGTCCATAAAGTGTCCAAGGTTATGCATCAACAATAGGGTATCTTCACTGGAGAAAGGCCACTGGCATCAGGAGAACCTCTGTTAGCTGGGAAGGAATGTGGCTGGTGTCTGCTTGCTCCCAGGTTGCGTTTCAAAATGAAGTTCTCCAATATGTTGCTCTTGGGGCGTTTGTACTCTTAGCCACAGCTCCTCTTCAAAATGTCACTCTCAGTTGCTCTGAGGTCCTTGTCTGTGAACTATATTATACAACTCCGGTGATCCAATTAACATCCACTGTGAATGGGTGGGGTAACACCTTCATGGAAATTATCTAATCAAATGTTTCACTCATAGTTGATTGAGACACATCTCCATGGAAACAGTCAATCAAAGAATTCCAGCCTAATCAACACGATTATGTCTGCCCCACAATACTGTATCAAAGATAATGGCATTTTGGAGGACATAGTACATCCAAACTGGCACAGAAGGGATGATAAGTATATATGTTACTGGAATGAAACTGGTGACATGCAGCAGTACCATTTCCACTTATCGTTTATTTGTTGATGTAACAAATATTTGCTGACTGCTTACCATGTGACCACAATATCTATAGAGGAGCTCTTTTTGCACTTCAGCTTTTAGAAAGTGTCAAGGCTTTCTACAGCTGTTTGTGAAACTCCTGCACTGACTTGCAGAGAACTCTGTCTTACTGAAGATACTTGTGTGCTCTTATTCTTCATTTCCTGCACTGTTTAATTTCAAATATACACACCATAAATCAGATGAGTGACATATAGACAATAACCATTCCCATCTTAACTACTTTCCAGTGTACAGTTCAGTGGAGTGGTCCTGTATTGAGGAGGAAGCACTTTATTATGGTATTCTCCAGTCCATTTTGTAAATATTTCTAAATGAATCAAGTGCCCCTGAGTGGGAAAACTTTAATCCTTCCAAATCCGGGCTGATGGGTTCAGACGTCCGAGCAGCCCTCAGCACTCCCCGCCGGCCTTCAATCCCTGGCAGAAGGGGACGCACTTTCTCACCTCTCTATTGCTAAATGAGAATTTAGCCACTTTCCACAGCTGAATTAGAGTGTTTGTACTTCAGCCAAAACACAGTGTGGATTAGACAACTAAAGATGTCTTTTCAAGTGAAACAAAGAAATTAATTAAAGCCAGGCAGGAAGTGTGTCCGGCGCAGCGTCTAGTTTTGTACCCTCTCTCGGGCCCTGCAGGTGCCAGCAGGGCGGGTGTGGCGTGGCAGGTGGCGGGGGAGCCGCGCTCAGCCTCGGAGTCCACACGGGGCCCGTGCTGCCAGCACCTCAGTGCGGATGAGTGGAGTGGCCCCTTAGGAGGGAGTCTGCGAGCGGGCATGCGTGTGTGTGCACGTGCGTGGACAGGGAAGGGGAGAAGGTAATCTAAAGAGCTGTGGTGAAGACAAACGGATGCCTTTTATCTTCCCGAGTGTAAATGGAAAGGGTCTGTGAAAGAAGGAGCACAGAAAATGCAATGTGTTGACGAGGGGAAGCCAGGTGCTCTCCTATATGTTACTTCAAGCAATCCTTTGAGGCAGGAATTGTCTCACTCTTACAGATGAGTAAACTGGCACACAGAGTGGCTAGTTACCCTGACAAAGATCCAGTGGTGCCCGAGTAGCATTGTTGGGATGTGAATTTGTGCCTTTGACACCAAAGCCCGTGGACATTCCATTCCCCACACCGCCTCTCGGGTGGCCCCTTCCTGAAGTTCCTTCTAAGGAACCTGCACCCTGGGGACTTACTAAATGAAGCTCTGGGGTAACTCACCTTGCTTTTCTGGGCCCCTGCATCTTCATCTGTCAAGTGAGGCAGATGGATTAGGTGAGCTCAAAGATTCCCTGTAGCTCTGACATTCTGTTTGTGATGCCTGAAAGGTAACCCAGAGTCTAGAATAAACGGGTTGCGGTGGAAATCTTACCCCATCATCCGACCCAGACACACAAAATAACACTCAGTTTCTAAAAAGCTGACTTGGAATCCGGCACTAATCCCCACTTCTCTTCAATTGCAGGCAGACAGTTTGCAGAGGCAAATATGGTGTCTGCACATTAAATGCTCAATAATCATTAGATAAGTGAACGGGTGATTGAATGGCCCCAGCACGCGGAGGCTGCAGGTCGTGGGTGGGAGGGAAAGTGAGTGAGCTGTGTGCAGATGTACGCAGGGACATGCCTGTACATAACAGAGTTTTTAAAAGTATTTACTACCAAGGCCATGTGGAAAAGTCTGGATTTTTTTTTTTAAAGCAAACAAACAAAGATCATGTTTCAGTGGGTTGCTTACATGATTTACTTTGATGTGGTTACTCTGTAAACTGAGATACCCAACTCAATGGCAGGCTGCTTTGTGAACAAGAAGAAATGAAATTTTAAAGCTCCTGCCTGTATATCTTTACTGTAAAGAGGGAAAACCAGAGTAGAATACCTTTTCCATCGGAGACGGCCTTTAACAAGTCTGCGAACATGTAAAACGGAAGGTCTGGAGCCCAGCACGGATTGGAGACTGGAATTGCATGGCACGTACAAGCGAGAATTTTGGGGCGGCGAGAGTCGTCATCTCAGCCAAGAAAGTGGGGGGTGGACGCCTGCAGTTAAAATGAGTAGTTTAATATTCTCTTCTAACCTTTACCTCCAACAACATTTGCTACCTTCCTAAATGCTTTGTGTGAGTGATTTGGAGGGAAATTTGAAACAGGAAGGGGAGAGGAAAGCGGATGAAGGTCTAGCAGGGGGCAGGGGCCGTGCCTGCCGCAGGCCTCCGGCGTTCCACAGAGAGCTTCGGGAGAGTTTGGGCCCCCCATTTTATATGCGAGCCAGTTTGCTTGAATTTCTAGAGACCGTGACCTCAGTTGAAACCTTTGCGATCTGGTTTTGAGTCTCAAGTGCATAGGGTGTTGTGAAGACAAGCATTTCCATTTACAAGTGCCCGGGAGAGAGTGGGCATTTGGTTTAGGAAGGATGGGAAAAGCAGGGCCCGGAATACACATGGTTGCTTTTCAGGACTCAGCAGGAAACCATTGGTGCCAAGGGATATGAATATTTAACATTTTCCCAAGGAAACAATCTGTTAGTTTTAATTTTTCCCATATAACACGATGGTAGACAAGTGAAAGCCAGTGGAGAAAATTCAAGGTCACTGGCTATCCAACTAGTTATTAAAATAATGTGAGAAGAACTGGAGTCTTAATGTGAGAAGAACCGGAGTATTAAAGATTATAGAAAAATAATGCTAACGACATTGTAATTGACAACGAAATCCATAAACTAAAAATACTTCATTTTCAAAAATCTTCCCAGTAATTTATGAATAATGAGCAAAAGGAGAAAGCAGGGACTGTGTTTTAGTGGGAACATTATTTTAAATCTCATTTTAAGAAATGCTAATGGGTATGTTGGACTGTTAAGCACAGAGAGTTTAATTCCCTGTGTATTTTTCCTGCTGTCTAACGCACACGGGCAGCTCTCCACTTTACTGAGTTTCTATTGAATTACTAAGTTAGTGTTCCCTCAAGTGACTATAGCTTCTGCATTATACAGCATTGGCTATTCTCATGATATAACATAACTGCTATCCACTGGGGCTGGAGTTAATGTAAACTAATTTAATAGAAGATAACATATTGGTGTTCGGCAAACCCACAAACTTGACAGCCCTTGTGGAAAGCCCCACTGATTTGGCTCATGTCTGGTTGATCGTGTTTCAGTAGAAATTCCATAGTTTTGCCAGTTATTGTAATCGGAGAGTTTACTTCTTTTATTTCCTATGCATCATAATTTTATACATCTTTCACCAAGAAGCTTAAAGCATTATTGTTGAACAATGGTGAAACCAATGGGCAATGGCTAAATATTATCTGTACTTAGAGAAATGGAAAGGTGGGTATTCTAAGTCCAAACTGGACTTACCATCTTCTTCCTTCAAATCTTCTTCTCCTACATCTGTAGTTTATTAATGATACCAACATTTATCCAGAAAACCCAGTTATCTTTTCATCTCTAACCCCCAATCCTCTCTACATTTATCAGTTTGCCAAATCCCTTCTTTTCTATCTACTAATGTCCAGAATTATCTTTTTTTTTTCCTGTCCTCATATCCCCTAATCAAGCCCTGATCCCAACCACACTGGTCACCCTGCCTCTGGTTTCAGCACCCTCCAGCCCAAACTCCAGGTACCTCAGCTGAAGCCCCTCAACTTCTTGCCATCCCATCTGCAGACTGTGCTTGCCTCACCCACAAAACTGCAAGCTCTAGGAGAGGAAGTCTGCTGATTCACATTTGTCCCCAGCACATATGACAGAGTTGGGTGCATCAGCGCCACATAAAATTAAGTGCTATTCATGCATCATCCATCCCTTTGGCATGTATTTGTTGCAGTCCCACTATGTGCAGGCACACTTAGGTGAATGGGGATATGGCAGGGAAGAAAATAGAAACCACTGTCCTTCCATATGTTACTTCGTACACTGATGCATATATTTTAAACCTTTATGAAGAAGTTTCAACATTTGTGTAGTCAAACATGTCAATGATTTTTCCTTTATGATTTCCACTTTTGGTGCATTGCTTAAGAAATCCACTGGTTCTAAACCATAACAAAAGTCTCCCATAGCACAGTTATGCTTAAGAACTCAGGCCTGGAGCCAAACTACCTGAGTTTAAATCCCATCTCTGCCACTAAAAGCTGGGCAAGTTAATTAAGCACTGTGTGCTTCAATACAATGAGGATAATAACAGTATCTAACTCAAAGGGTTGTCTGGAGGATTAAAAGAGCAAATACAATTGAATGCATATAGAATTGTGCCTGACAAATAGTGAGTTTATAATATTCTTATAGCTATTATTCTAATATGTTTGTTTTTTGAGAATCTCTCTAATCCATCTGAAATTTATCCAATTTTATTTCATTTTTCATATGGAAAGCTAATTGTTGCCAATGCCCTGTTAAAAATCTTTCAGTGGCTTCTCTTTGCACTTGGAATCACAGTAAAATTCCTTTTCTTGATCTACTCAGCTGTGTGGCGTCTGGCTCCTGCCTGCTTTTCAGACCTCGCTTTTTACCACTCTCTGTGGCTGCAGAAGAGTTGCACTGGCCTCCTTCGTGGTCCCGGAGCACACCTGCCTCTTTTCCTCCTTGGAATGTTTTGCTTCCCAGTTTTTACAGGACTACTCTGGGTCATTCAGGCCTTCCCTGCTCACCGGATATAAAAGGTATCATACCTCCCTGCCCCCACAAACCAAGATACTTTCTATTTCATCACCATTTTCTGTACTTCACACTCTCATTTATGATCTGAAATGGTTTTGATAAATCGTCTTTCTCCCCCTGCTAGCTTCATGGGAACAGAAACCTTGCCTGCTTTATCTTCAGAAATTAAACAGTGCCTGGAAAATAGCAGATATTCAGGAATTATTTTGAGTAGCCTGTCCTTTCCTCCTGACAACCAAACAGGCTTGCTTTTTAGGACTGGGAGGTTGGTTTGAGGCCTGTCGAGGAAGGTAGGCTGGAGAAGGGCTGGAAGGGCCCATATGCCGGGGAAGGAGAGCAGCAGGCTGCCTGCAGGATGCCCCATATCGACTTCCATAAGCTCTGGGGGAAGATGTGGGCCTTCGTGCCTCAGGGCTTTGGCGGAGGCTGTTCCATGCCTGGAACACTCTTTCTCTGGCTTATCCTTTCAGTTTCAACTGTAACCTCCTCACAGAGGCCTTTCCAGACCCCTGTATCTAAAGCGAATCCCAAGAAACCTGGCAAAACCAGCTGAAAAACGGAGATATTGAACACCCTGAGGATTTACAAGTGTATGTTAAACATTTAAAGGGGAGCGCTAAACTCAATAGAATGTGAGCTCCAATGTGGCAGGAATTCACTCTCATTAATATCACCATTTTCCAGCTCCTAGGACATGGTAGGTACTTAGTATGTATTTACAGGCTTAATCAAAAATGGGTTTTCTGTGCATTCTTCCATATTCCTGTTGACTTGTGCATCTACTTTGATGGTGTGATCATTTATTTCTTTGGACCTGATCATTTAAAGCTGTTTGCTTTGAACGACTTGTCTGTTTTAGAAGGCTACGTTGCCACGTTGTGATGCTGTTTACCTACTTGTCCGATGTCCTCTGCTTTTTGGGTTGGTCTAACTTGTAGGATGTGCTCTACCTGGTTATCCAATGTCTCTTCAGAAATTCAGAGACAAAGCCAGGTTTTTGGTAGGAAAGAGCTCAAGTATAGAATCCTAAGGCTTTATACCACTAGCTCTGGACAGGCGTGCAGGACTGTGGGTGATGGAGGGGTGTGAGAATTCAAATTGGGTCAGACATTTATTAAGTGTTGGCTGTGTGCAGGAAACTGTGCTATGTTATGGGGGAATGCTTCAAAGCTAAAATATGCCCCAAAGGGTAAACGTGGCAGCTGGGACAGATGAGTTCCACTCTGGAACGATCACACTTGGGGATGACATCTGGATATTCAGACGGAGAAATTTTAGAAACAGATGTGATGCCTGGTAGGCAGTTGGCTCTGGAGCACCCAAGGTTCAGTGTTGAGATGCTGATTTTAGAAGCATTTGGATGAGAGCAAATACTCAGAATAATGACCTTAAAGGTACGGTAAGGTATGGGATAATTAAGAAAAGAATCACAGTGTAGATGGTACTCACAGAGGCAGAAAGGTGGACAATGTTTTTTAAAATGATGACAAAAAAGGGTGGGGGTATGTTTACCTCACTTTAAATAGGGTATCAGAATTCTCCATTCCCCTTAATGAACATCAGTTAAATATCTAGCATTGGCAGTGCACCGCTGACAGAATTGCAAACATGTCTTTGTTCCACAGGTGACAGAAAACCTACCAAATTACAGAGCTCTGGAACTTCAATTTCCCCAGGTATTCCAGGTAGGAAGCCTGGTTTTCGGATCAAATTTGCAGAACAGACTTCCCAGCTCTGACTCTTTGTACACAGAATGGAGTCATGAATAATAGCTCTGGGAAAGGAGAGGAAATTATTCCCACATGGTAAGAAAGGAAGCCAGGGTTTGAAGCCGAGATAGCTAGGCTCTTCCCCTCTCTTGCCTCAAAGTTGCCTGCTTAGCTTTGCACTACGTGCAGGGAAACTGAAGTCTTGGAGCAGGTCCTCCAGGATCCGGAGGAGCAGTGGGCGTGGCCTCTGCAGGGGCACAGCAGGCGTTTGCTCAGGTGTGGCCTGAGGGATGCCTTTGCTCCCTCCTGCTGCCCCATACCCCCAATTACTTCCAGCAGCCTCTCATGAGTTTGCAAAGCCTACTGTGAGAATGAAGGATGATTCTGGCTCAAGACTGCAACAGGCAGCCAGCTCCTTAAATTATAAACAATCCGACTGCACAGGAGTTAGTTTGTTAGAAATAAGCAGGCCATTCTCTGAGGGAAGTGGGAACAGGGAGGGTTGGTGTGGATGGCGTGGGGCGGAAGGGAGTGTGGCGGAGGCCCGGAGAGGGGAGGTCAGGGTAGCGAGTCTCGTGAGGGGGCAATCTGTGGGTCTCGGTGTGCCCTGGAGTTGAGGGGCACAGCAAGAGAGAGATAGGAGCATGCCAAATGCTTCACCTTTTGGCTCCAAGGCCAGTCTTGAGATTAGGAAGGAGGCTTCCAGGGTCAGAAAGTGAAAAAAGCCATTGGCTCATGCTAAATGTATATGAGAGGGGGATATAGGGGAGGAATATGGGATTCTTGGTAGTGGTGTTATTTGCTGTTCTTACTATTATATTGTATTGTATGACACGTTATTTTTCTTTTTATCATTTTTTTATTATTGCTAAAAAAAAGCAATTTTTCTTGTAGTAATCAATATGTTCAGGTGCTGATTGTGGTAATAAATGTACAACTTTATGATGATACTATGAACAATTGATTGTACACTGTGGATAAATGTATGGTATGTGACTATAACTCTATAAAACTATAGGAAAATATATATATAGGGGTAAAAGTGTTGGAGAGAACATGGAGAGAGGGATGTACCTATCTGCTGTTGATAAGCAGGTGGAATGGTGTAGCCTTTCTGAAGGTCAGTGTAGCTGTTCCACAAAAAGTTAAGTATGTGGGGACCATGGGGTCCTGCAACCTCATTATGGGATATGTCATTTGAAGAACTGAGAGCAGAGATATGAATGGACATTTGCAAACTGATGTTCATGGAAGCAGCAATCATGATTTGCAAAGGGTGGAGGTGACCTAAGGGTACACTGACTGAAGAACGGAATGGTGTACTGTGGTGTACACATACAGTGGAACATTGAGCAGCTATGAGAAGGATTGAAGCTGTGAGACACACAA
>PVKY010005474.1:0-17366 GCA_004027775.1 Bradypus variegatus
ACTGATCGGGCGCCCCCCTGACGGCGGGGACGGCGACACCGGAGCGCCCGGGACAAGGCCCACGTGCCGGGCCGTGCGGGTTCCCCTCTCCAAGCGGCACCCCCGCGCGCCCGGGCCCCTCACCATGCGCACCGCCTCCTCCATCCACCGCTCAGCGTCCGCCTCCAACGCCGCCGCCATAGCGCCCGAGCCCGGAACGCCGCTCCCGGAAGCCGGCACCCGGAACGTGAGGGCGGGCCGCGGTTTCCGGCGGGGCGGCCGGGAGGTCGCGCGCGGGAGCGGATTCTGGACGGACCGGTTCCGGGTGGGGCCGGCAGGAGGCGGAGCGGGAGGCGAGGAAGAGGCGGAGGCGTCGCTGCCTGCCGGGCCCACGCCCCTCGGCGGCGCTGACAGCTCGCGGGCGCTGCGGCCGGGTGTCGGGAGCGCTCCTCCGGGTCGCGGCCGGGGCGAAGAGCCGGCCTCCTGGGGACCCCGCATCCGGGGCCCGAAGATGCTGCGGTCCATGTGGGCTTTTCTGAAGCGTCACAAAAAGAAATGCCTCTTCCTGGGCACGGTGCTCGGAGGTGGGTGTCCGCGCGCGGATGGGGGCGCCTGGAGGAAGGGCGGGGAGAGGACACTCTCCCCCAGAAGAGGGAGAGGCCCGCGACCCTAGGCCTGGGGCTGGAAAAGGGGGTCGCTCCGCCCCCAGCTCGGGGCGCTTCTCTGTGCCCTTTGCCCTCTCGCCTCTTGCCCTGTATCCAGCCTCTCTTTGCTCACGGACTGCGGGAGAAGTCACTGCGGTTAAGTGTCTGTTTCAAGGCTCATGTGTTTTCTCGTTCTTTTCTGTGGCTTTGCTGGGAGAGGCTTCACGCCCCGTACTTTGCGTGGCTTTCACCCGCAGGTTTCACTAATACTCTAGTCCAGTTGCTACAGCCTGCCCTTTGGGTATAGTTCAAAAGTTAATCTGAATTTTTTAAAACAGCACTGAAGGCGGGGAGATATATATTAGACAAAAGAAAATCAATGTTTTTGCCATTTTAGAGTATAAACTATGCAGGAAGGAAATGTTTGGGGGATGTTGTGCAGTTTTGCTCAGGATTTTGAGGGTTGGGATAGACACCCATCTAGCTGACGTAACTGGTTAGCCCAGGCTGAGAGGAGATTTTGAAACACTTAAAATAAGAATCTTGAAACTCTTTCCTCACATGACAGTCCTGATGTAATATGCAGGGATTTGAAGGAGACAATAAAAAGCCTTGTAAATTATACAAGAAAGAAAACTAGAGACATTAGGATAAAAAAGAGAGAAGATTTAGAACTTGAATTTTTGAGAAGTACTTTTACTAACTACATGTTCTGTTTTAAAAATGCTTAAAAATCAAGGATACAAGTTTCCCAAAGATTTGGTTGCGTTAGTTAAAGATTAAGAGGAATGGAAAAACATTCAGAGGGACAGAAGAAGAAAATAGTATTAATACTTAATGGTGAAAATAAAGTTAGTTTGATGAAAGAGCAGAATAGATATGGTGGTTCTTAAACTTAATCCATTCCTGTGGGTGTGAACCCTTGTAAATAGGACCTTTGGATGAGGTTACTTCAGATAAGGTGTGGCCCCAAATGGTTCTTAATCCTTTTACTGAAGACCTTAGAGGGAGAGGTACAAAAAGAGAAAAAAGCCACAGAGGGAGCAGCCAGAAGCTGAAAGTCACCAGAACCTGGAGCCCCAGAATGCTAGTCTTCATCACCTTGATGAAACTTTGATTTGGACGTCTCCTGGCCGCAAAACCATGAGCCAATAAATTCCCATTGTTTATGCCAATGCATTGCATGGTATTTGCTTTAGCGAAGAGGAAACTAAAACAGTTTTTGGTACCCAGAGTGGGGTACTGCTGTTGCAAATACCCAAAAAATGTGGAAACGGCTTTAGAATTGGGTCGTGGGTAGAGGCTGGAAGAATTGTGAGGTATTTGACAGAAAAGGCCTATCAAGAGACTGTTGATAGAAATATGGAGGCTGAAGGTACTTCCGATGAGGCCTTAGAAGGAAATTATGAATGTATTTTTGGAAACTGGAGGAAAGGCAATCCTTGTTTTAAAGTGGCAGAGAACTTGGCGAAATTGAGTTCTGATGTTGGATGAAAGGAAGAACTTGAGAGTGATGAACGTGGATTTTTAGCTGTGGAGCTTTGCAAGCTAACTGTGAAAAGTGCAGCCTGGTTTCTCCTTGCAGCTTCTAGTAAAATGCAGGAGGCAAGGGATAAGCTGAGAACTGAACTCTTAAGCACAAAGAAACCAGAAATTGATGGTTTAGTAAATCCTGAGTCTTTCCAGATAATATGCTCTGAGACTAGGGCCAGAAGCAGCTCTATCAGGGACCTCCCTGAGATTCTGGAAGACATGTCCCAGGGGAGTGGGTTTTTTCTGAGGGTTTAACTGAAGATGCACCCAGTCAGCCATTTCAGTGGAAGTCAGGATTGGAAGTGCAGTTATGCAGAAAAGATTTATAGAAGGTCCCTCTGCCTGATGGTTTGGATCCCTGTGAACTGCACACAAAGCTGACAAGGTTTTTGAGAAATTTGCATGAGCAGAACCCCTGCTAGCCTGGACTGAAAGAGATTGGATTGAAGAAAGAATGACTTCAGTAGCAGAACCATGGAAGCCAAAGTGGATCAAAGTGGGCCCATCATATGTGTGGAAAGGGCAGGTTCACTCCTACATTTGGAGGGGTCAGGCCTTCTGCCCTAGGGCTTGAAGGGGGTGGGTCTTCCACCTTGTTGAGGGAGAGTGCTGCTACCCCAATGCTTGGAGATAGTAAGGACTGTGTTCTGACATTTGTTTAGAGCCTGGTCACCATCCTAGTGCTTGAAGAGGATGTGTCCTGTTATTCATGGGGAGACTGGCCACCATCCCAATGCTCAGAGAGGGTGGAGCCTTCACCCCAGTGTTTGAGGAGAGCATGGCCACTGCTGAAGCACTTGCAAGGTGTTCTGGTTTGCTAATGCTGCTGTTATGCAAAATACCAGAAATGGATTGGTTTTTATAAAAGGGGTTTATTTTAGGTTGCAAAGTTACAGTTCTGAGGCTGTTAAAGTGTCCAGATTGAGGCATCAACAAGATACCTTCATTGAAGAACGGCTGATGGTGTTGGAACACCTCTGTCAGCTGGGGCTGATCCTTTGCTCCCAGGTCCTGGTTTCAAAGTGACTTTCTCCAAAATGTCTCTGAACTTCTGTCTTTGCTCCTTTCTCTCAGCTCCTGTGCATCCTTCCTTCTTTCTCCAAAGATGTTTTTCTCTATGCATCTGGGGGTCCTCTCTTGGCTGCTCCAGGACAGACTCTGAGCTTTATCTCTTAGCTTAGCATCTCCAAATGTCCTTCGGTCTGCATCTTGAAGCGTCTCCAAGCTTCAGCATCTGTGTTAGCTCTTGAGCTCTCTTAAGTAGTCCAGTGAACTAATCAAGATCAATCCTGAATGGGTGGAGCCCATACCTCCATGCAAATAATTCAGTCAGAGTTCTTACCCACAGTTAAGTGGGGCACATCTCCATGGAAACATTCAGTCAAAAGGTTCCACCCTAATCAAGACTAATAATTCTGCCCCCACAAGATTACATTAAAGAACATGGCTTTTCTGGGGCACATAATATATCCAAACCAGCACAGAAAGGATGGGGCAAATCCAGAAATCAAAACATGGTTCCATGGATGACTCTCAGACCTTAAAATCTAATGGAATATGCCCTGCCTGATTTGGGAATTGTTTGGGACCCGTGAACCCTGTTTTCCTTCCAGTTTCTTCTTTTTGGAATGGGAATGTTTATCCTATGCCTGTCCTTTTGCTTATTGGAAGCTGATGACTTGTTCTCTAGGTTTCAAAGGTTCGCAGACAGAAGGAAACTGTGTCCCAGGACAGAACACACCCCGATCAATTTTGATGAAACTTTGTGCTTAGCATTGTTACTGAAATGACAGAGAGTGGACTGTGGTGGTTTGGAGCTGTGTACCCCAGAAAAACATGTTCTTAAACTTAATCCATTCCTGTGGGTCTGAACTCTTGTTAAGAAGGACTTTTGATGAGGTTGTTTCAGATAAGGTGTAGCCCAGGATCCTATTATTGAAGGCCTTATAGGGTAGGTCACAGAGAGAGAAAAAAGTCACAAAAGGGAGCAGCCAGAAGCTGAAAGTCAGCAGAAACTGGAAGAGAACAGAGAGGCCAGGAGACACCGCCATGTGCATGGCCATGTGACAGAGGAGCCAAGGGCCAAGCAAGGACCACCAGCAGCCGGCCACAGAACACCAGTCTTTGGGGAAGAAAGCATCATCTTGATGATGCCTTGATTTGGACTTCTCCTAGCTTCAAAACCATGAACCAATGAATCCCCATTGTTTAAGCCCGCTCATTGCATGGTATTTGATTGAGCAGCTAAGAAACTACAGCAGTAGGTGACCATGATTGTTCGTATTCTTTCTGCTTCAGGGGAAAGGTCCTATCACATGTTAAATTTCCATCAATCCATTTCTTTGAAATTTTTAATTGATTGTTTCATTTAAGTGAAACAATATCTCCACTGTATCTTAACTGAGGTGTAAGTTTGTTCCTTTGACTGGGCCATATCTTTGTTTTTCCTAGTGTGAATTGTGGTTTTCTGTTGTCTTGGAATCTGGTTTCCTTGATTGCCCCAATCAGATTTTCCCATGCCAGAATGGGCTCAGGTCTCAGAATGGGGCTATATTCAGTGTCAAGTTTCCTTGAGGGTGGGTATTAGAAGACTGACACACCCTGTGAGGCCTCAAGCCACTGTACTTTTCCTAATCTTCCCAGCAGGTGGCTCCTGTCAGCCTGTTGCTCCCCACTGGTGTAAAGAGGTGTGGTCCCTTCAATTTTCAGGTTAAGTTGTTTCTGTTTTGATTGTTTGTTTTCCCCAGGCCCTGAGGTTTGAGTTCTGAAGGGAAGGCTGGCACTAGAGCTGGGCCCCACCACCTTCCTCTTAGGGAAGATACACCCCCTAGGGAGCGATCTTCTGCATTTGAATTACTCCTTTTTCTCTCTGACTCTCCATCCCTGTCTGGGTCAGAGCCCTGCAAAATCAAAATGGCTGAAGCTTTCTTCACTAAGCCACTTGGGTTGAGAGAGAGAAAAAGGGAGAGAAAGCCTCCTTTCAGAGCCAGTCCACAGCCCCCCACCTTCGCCCATTAGCCAGAGATATCAAGTGGTCTCCTGGGCTCCCTTTCCTGGGGCACAGGTGCCTTCTGGCTCTTTAAGGTCAGTCATTAAAAGTCTCCATATTTTTTTTCTTTTTTTAATAATTTTTTTTTCTCTTTGTCAGCTCGACCTCCTCTCTGCTGCAAGTGACCTCAGGGTACTTTGCTGCTTGTTAGGGGTTTGTCTGTGTTTGTAGCTTGTATTTAGCCGTGCACATTTGTTAATTAAAACCCCAGTTGGAGCTGGGCTGAGCTATATTTGCTGCCTCCAGGAATGCTGCTTTCTCCCACAGCGAGGTCTTGCAGCTCAGCCTATTGTGGGGGAGGGGGCTCCCAGTGCAGTTCTGCAGTTTTTACCTACAGATTTTATGTGGTGATCTCAGCCATTCCACTGAATCTGGGTTGGTTTAGGGTGTGTAGGCAGTCAGGGTTGCCACCCAGCTGTTGTTCCAGATTATTTACTAGCTGTTCCTGGTTGTTTATTATTTGCTACAGGGAACTAACTAAACTCCACACCTCTCTATGCCTCCATCTTGCCCCCAGTACTGTTGTATTTTTAGTTTATAACTCCACTCTTTACTTCCTGCAGGATCTAAAAGAAAAATCCATAAAATGTAATGATAACTTATAATATATAAACATGTAATTTGTGACAAGAACTACATAAAGGTGGAGGGAAGGATGGGGTGTAGGAACATAGTTTGTATATGTTATTGAAGTTAAGTTTGTGTCAAAGCAAACAAGATTGTTATCATTTAGGATGTTAAATATGAGCCCCACTGTGGTGGTTTGAAGGTGTTTGTACCCAAGAAAAAACCTGTTCTTAAATCTAATCCATTCCTGTGGGTTGTAAGGACCTTTTGATGAGGCTATTTCACTTAAGGTGTGTGTGGCCAAACCCCATCAGGATGGGACTTAATCCTATTACTGAAGTGCTTTACAGGTGGCCTGGAATTCAGGCAGACGAGAGAGAACTATAGAGGGAAGAGCCGGATACTGAACATCAACAGAACCTGGAAGACAAGAGAGAGACCAGAAGACGGTGCCACATGCCTTACCACGTGACAAATGAAGGCCCAAGGACCTCTGGCAGCCAGCCCCAGAATGCCACAGTCTCTGGGGAGAGAGCATTTCCTCTGTTAGAAACAGTTGTACCTGGAAGAAAACAAAGACTAACCTGATTGTGGAGGAGAAAAGAAATTTATTTTCATTCTTGCAAGAGCGGGCACACGACCAAAAGAAAGTGGAACGGTCGGCGTGCCAAACAAAGGAAAAGCAGCACAATTTATTTCCTAAGCCTAACTTACAGGTCCCTCACCTGTTTCCCCATTAGCTGGGTAGTCCAGAGGTTACGGTTTATCCAAGAGAGCTGACTGACCTGCCTTTGATTACACCTCATATTCCTTTACATTTTAGTGACTTTGTTCGTTACTTGTTTTTACTCAGATAAGGACTGATGTTAACTCTACACTTAGGTCAGAGGCCCTTTCTTTCCCTCTAATCACAGAGTCAGTGTGTGCTAGTTGTGTTTAGTTTTTAATTCCACTATTCCGCATCACCTTTATGTGAAAGCTAAACTTAACCCTTTCTTACATCTTGACAACACTTTGATTTGGACTTTCTTTCAGCCTCAAAACTGTAAGCTAATAAATCCCCATTGTTTAAGTCAAGCCATTTCATGGTATTTGCTTAAGCAGCCTAGGAAACCAAAACACTGCTGGTACTACAAATAATATATCAAAGAAAATGCAAGCTCACAGAGACAGAAATTAGACTACAGGTAGGGAGACAGGGGCAATGGGGATTTAAGACATATAAAGAGTATAGGGTTTCTGTTTGGGAAGGTGGGAAAGTTTTAGTAATGGAATGTGGTGAAAGTACTGCAATATTCTGAATAATTAATCCCACTGAATGACATGCTTGGGAGTAGTTGAGATAGGAAAGTTTATGTTGTATATATGTTCCCACAATTAGGAAAAAAAAAAGAGCAGCTGAAGAGATAATGACAATGAAATGCAATATATGATCCTAGGTGAGATCTAGCAAGGAGGTAGGAAAGGCTCAAAGGGACATTACTGGGACATATTTTTTTAAATGGGATATAGACTGTAGGCTTTTATCAAAGCTAAATTTCTTGAACTTTGTTATATAAGTGAATATTCTCATTCTTAGGAAATGTACATAGAAATAAGTGTTCAAGGAGCATGTGAAAAGAAAACAAAATAGAGTTTCTAAGGCTAAGAGATTGAAAATGGAGTCAAGGGATCATTTTGCAGATTACTCATAGGCAAATATCAGTTAGATATCACAAACTGCCAAAGTATACAATGCCTCAAGCAACAATATACCTCAAAGCTGCAAGGACAACCAACACCATAAAACAAATGAAAAGATCAAGAACTCAGAGAACTATCTAACTGGAAGGGCAACTGGAACACTCCAAATATCCACCAACCACAACTTCTCCCATCTTGTTTTTCTTTAAAAGTCCTTGCCTGGAAATGCCAAGATGAGACACAATTTGGGTTGCTACCTGAAGCGCCATACTAAGATTCCAGATAAATGCCTTTGCTGTCTTGCAGCTTAGTTTGTTTTTTGCTTGGTGGACAAGCGTGATGTATACAACCCACACTTGTGTTCAGAAAATAACCTGATAAATAGACAGACAGACGGATGGTGCATAGAAAACAGCCAATGTAGCAAAAAATTAAAATTGTTGGATCTGGGTGTCTGGGCAAGGGGCGCGTGTGTAGGGGATGTTTGAGTTCTCTGTATGGGTTTGTATTATGTTTGTAACTATCCTGTAAGTCCAGAAGTATTTCAAAATAAAAAGTTAAAACACACACACACACAAATTTCCATCAATCCAATTTAAGACATGGTTTATCAAGTGTCTTTGATGTTGAAGGTAATCAAATGAAGGTATAAGATTACAGAAATATTTAATAGTAATAACTGCTATTTATTGGGTACCCTCTATGGCAGGCAATAAGCCAAGCTCTTGCTGTGCAGTGGGGATGGCAGTAGGGTAGTTATTGCTATCCCCATTCAAATAGGAGGAAACTAAAGCTCTAAGCAGTTAAGAAACTTGGCCAGGGTCACAGTTGGTAATGGGGAAGCTGGAATCCAAACTCAGGAGGATTAGACCCAAAGTACATTCTTTTTCCACTCTACGACTGTATCTTCATGGATTTTAAGGTCTGGTAGGAAGGAAAAACAAGTAATTAATTAAAACACAAAGCTGTAAGAAAACCACAGAGAATGCTGTGAGGATAAGATGGGTAGAGAACATATGCAGTTGTGAAAAATCAGTAGAAAGGGGTCCATTTTGACAGTCTTGAAAGGTAGATGATATTTCACCATGCCTGCTCAAAAAAGTCTGGCTGTTCAGTAGTCAAAAAACCTAAATAAAAATGTTGAGTTGCAGCTTTTGAGTTGCAGGCCTCCTTATTCCTTTCATTTTGGATGGGTAACTGCTTTAAACCAGTTTGGACTGTTTTTTACAACTTAAACCAGTTTGTGAAAAGACTGGAGCAGTGGTTCTCAAACTTTTTGGACTAAGTTCTGCTTTATACTCTTAAAAATTATTAAGGACCTCAAAGAGTTTTTTTTAAGTGAGTTATATGTATTAATAATTACTATATTAGAAATTAAGGAAAATTTTAAAAATATTAACTCATTAAAAATATTAGTTATAAATCTACTACATATTAACATAAACAGTATTTTTATGAAAAATAACTATATTTTCCCAAAAAATTAATGAGAAGAATGACATTGGTTTACATTTTCACAAATCTCTTTAATATCTGGCTCAATGGAAGGAAGCTGGATTCTTACATCTGCTTCTAGTGTTCAGTCTGTTGCAATACCATACATCATGTAGCAAGTAGAATGTTCCACTCAACACTCTAGAGCGAACGGGAACAAAAAGAGGCAAATAACATTTTAGTACTCTAGTAGCAGTAGTTTTGACCTCACAGTTCCCCTGAAAGGGTCTTGGCCCAGGGGTCCCCAGGCCACACTTGGAGAACTACTACACAAGAGCCACTGATGCAGAACAGAAGGCAACCAGAGCCATCTTCACTGGAGTAGTACCCAGAAGCACAGTGCATGGATTTATGATGCATGCCTTCCTCCCTCTATCGCTGGCCTGTTTATCCATTCATTCAGTCTCTCAGCAAGCAGCTGAGTGAGTTAGTGCCTGTTCTCACTCTAAGGTCTGGGAGTCCAAAAGAATGAGACAGAGCTGTGACCTTGAGGAACTCATGATGGAGTCTGGAAAGCAGAAATCAAAATAGACCAAAGTGGTCCAATGATACTCCTGTAGTTCAAAAATAGAGCTGGGTGCGGTGGGAGCACAAGGAGAGTAGACGAAGATGTCTGGCGAGCTTTGCTGAGGAAGTGCTTCCCCTGGAGCTGAGTTGTCAAGCTCTCCAGGGAGGGGGCCCAATAGGAACACAGAAAAGCATGTTCAGAGGCTCAGAGACCTGTTGCTTTTCATGACTCGGCTACTTCAGTATGGCTCAGCGTGGGGTACAAATACGGAGTGCAAAAGATGACGTTAGAGGCATGACTAGAGCCAGGCTGTGAAGGACCTTCTCGATTGGGCCCGTCTGTCGACTGTGGATGTGGTCCTGCGCATCACTGCATCTTCACTGCAGAAGCATGATGAAACACAGAATCCTTTATCACAGGTTCTGATTCTCTAGCTCGTAAATTCCTTAATTCATTCAGCAGATACTTATTGAGCTCCACCTGTGTGCCAGTCAAGGTTTTGTGCCTTAGGGATGCAGCATCGGACAAGACAAGGCATTTGGGGAAGTTTTTTGGAACTTCTGTAAAGCCTACATTTTTAACAAGTGCTCCAGGTAATTTTGGTGCTCCTGGGACAGGGGATCCAGTTGTGTATGGCGGTGAGGTGTTGAAGGGTTCTAAACGCAGCACTGAGGACATCAGATTTGTGTTTTAGAAAAAGCCAGTGTGTGTGGAAGGTGGAGTAGAAGGGTGTGAGTCCAGAGATAAAAGAGAAGGGGTAGGAGGCTGCTGAACCACTTCTAGAGCATTAAGATTCAGGGTCTGAATGAAGACATTGCAGAGGAGAACGTGCGGTGGCAAGACTTAGACTGTCTTTCTGAGGTAAAGAATCTATTCTGATTCTTCGGGATTTTGGTGACCTATTAGATTGAGAATGGTGTTAACAGATTATTTTCAAACTCATTGAAATTATTAACCTAGTAAATTAGTTGCAGGGTAGGGATTTTCATCCAGGAAGAGATGACTAAGATTGGTTTTAAAACAACCACATTTATAATATGGAGAGACTGGACGATTGTTTGCTTTACAACATGTTCCAAAAGGAAATCTCAAAACAGTATTTATTGATCATACTGAGGAATTTAGTAAAACTTTTCATTAATCACAGAGTCCACCTACAGAAGAAACTTGAAAGCCCGTCTAACCCCAGCGTTCCATTTTACTGGTGAAGACATTTAGACCGAGAGTGGGGAGGAGCCGTGCTCGCAGCCGCCTAAGGAGTTGGTACCGGAGCCGGCAGACCCGCGCCCCCAGGCCGGAGTCCAGGGGCCCCTCAGGCTCGGGCTCTGAGGGCCTAGACCCGGCTCCTGGCCCTGTGTCTCCCCCTTGCTTCCCTGGAGGGACCCACCTGACAGGACAGCCCGGTGAATTTGGGGGTGAGAGGCAGAGGAAGTAGACCTGTGGCCAAACCCAGGTCAGAACTGGGCCAGGAGAGACAGGGATCCTGGGGTTTTAGCCTTGTTCAGTTTTCTTTTCTTAGCTTTTGCGAGAATATACATTTACCAAGCAAATACAAATATTTCCTTTAAAAAAATTTGTCAGACCCTTTTGAAAATCTGATGAAAATGTATACCATTCCCCCATTAAAATGCATATGCCATTCAGATTCATTCATTATCCAAAAACTTCTTAGCTGCACAGTGGGTGCCATTTTGGTGTTTCATTTGCAATGTGGTTTGAGGAATAATCATTTTACACGTAATTTTCAGTAACCTGTTGTGCAAAGAAAGATGCCAGCATTTAATTCAGAATGTGTTAACTAAGACTTCTCTGTCAGATGGTGACTTTGTGAAACCTAAGTCAGTTTCTTCAACCTGCTGGGACTGTCACTTTATCATCAGCTTATTGAGGAGGGATTAAAGTAAAGGTAGCCATGAGCTTTTGTTTGTTCTTTAACATGATTATAATACATGTTTATTTTCATACAAACATAGCAACAGCAATCATAGCTTATGTCTGGCTAATTGTTTGTAGCACATACCCTTTTACTGAACTATTTTTTTTAAAGTATATAGCACCTTATCAGTTCATCCATAATGCCTTTCTTAGTGAAAATATCTCCAGATGTATGTTCGCTTTGCAGTTCCTAGAGGGGTGCACTCTCCCCACCTGTGGTAATCAGGCCCAATCCAGTTAATTAGGGTCTGTGCCAGCTGTCGATTCTTTCTGGTAGGTGGTGGGAGCCATGCTTGGTTGGAGGGGGGTGAGGGGTGCTCCTCCCCCAGAGTCTTGCAACAGTGCCTCAGAGCCTCTGGGAGCGGGCAGACGTGAGCAGTAAAGCAGGCTGTGCTGTGAGCTCCGCGTAGGCAGGGCTGCCACACAACCAGGCATCTAATTGGCTCGTTTCACTGTGAATCCTGTGAGCCTGCCGGAGCCTCGAGGCCAAGCCCCTCCCGCCGATGCGGGCTCACTGGGTGCCCCCACTCCCGTCCTCTGAGCACTACCGACACACCCCTGCTAGCCCAGCACACCGCTGATGTCGTGTCTCAGCAGCCATTTCGGGTCCTCATTATCCTAGTTGATGAAGTATTGGGTGCTAATGAGATAAAGATAGCCGAAGGGCATAATTTCAAGTGTGGCAACCTAAGCTCTCTAGAGTGTTCACCTTCCCAGTTGGGGTAACTGAAGTCCCCAAAGGTGGGGACCACATCACACCATCTGTGCTAAAAGGTTGCACAATAAGTTACAGGCACAGGACACTACCTATTTGTTACTCTTGTAGTGTTAGATTTCAGGAATACCAGTGCCCTCTTCTCCATCACTTTCATTTTGAGTTCCTAGTTTTTAGGTGGTTTTGTTTCATTCTCTCTCCTTTTCTCAGATGGTGATTTTTCTAACACATGGATGGATAGATTGATGTCTGTGTGATTACCTACCCTTCTTTCATTCTTCTTTTTAAAAATTATTGTATATTTTTTAAAGTATCTTGTGTTCATTGAAGGAGATATGGAAATTATAAAGAAGCACATAGAAGAAAAATATCACCTGTTATGATCATTATATGTTAGAAATCAAAACCAGTCTATTTTCTGTGTACCTTTTTGCTTTTAAAAAAATAAAACCTGGGGAATCTCACTTCATCCTTTAACAATACAGCATCATTAGATTATGAATCACTAACTGTTTGGTTTCTCTTGACCCTCGAGATCCCACTGTGCCTGCAGCCCACCACTTACTTAGCAGCTCCTGCCCTGCAGTGGGACATCGAGAATCCGTTGACTCCTGGCCAGGCACTGCCCTGTCTTCCAGGCTCGCTTCCTCAGACCCGTCCCCATTGACCCTCCATTCCGTCTGCCTTGGGCTGCTAAGATGTTAATCTCTCTTTCTTTCTCTTTAAGCCAGTATTACACAGTTGTTTAACTCAGAATTTTAAGTCACGATTTTTTTAGCTTTTCCCTAATGTAAGCTGTATAAATGGATAAAGTGAGTTGAAAATATTGCTTGGAATTTTTAGTCCTCTAAATAACTGGATTACTATACTAGCTTGTTTTTAAAACTGATTGCAGGAATGTATATCCTGGGGAAATATGGACAGAAGAAAATCCGAGAAATGCAAGAAAGGGAGGCAGCGGAGTACATTGCCCAAGCGCGACGGCAGTACCATTTCGAGAGCAACCAAAGGACTTGCAATATGACAGGTGGGGCCGGGAGGGGTCGGGGCACTGTGACGGGGAGGTGAGGGAGGGGTTGGTTTGTGCAGAGAGGCAGGGGTAGTCTGGGTTCATTTTGTGCCCCCAGGACAGGGAAAGGCAAAGAAGGAATGAAGTGGAACCAGCATTTCCATTAGTCTACTGAAAGGCATCATTGTAAATGTGACTTTTGATAGTAAACATAAATCATTACAAATGTACATGCATTTGTTTTAACTATTCATTCAACAAATACTATGTCATCTGGCATGGGGAGAGGGGAGGTGGATCACAAAAGCAGCTCCCTGACCTTTGGAGTTTGTGTTCCAGTGGGAGGAAACGGCAATAAACTCGGGCTATCACTTGAGGCAGTGGAGGCTGCTGTCTGGAAGTGCAGCTGGGGGTAGGCGCTCCTTACAGCAGGGCCCCCAGCAGACCCAGGTCCTTGGGGGAGCTGCCATTGTCGGGGAGCCAGAAGCCTGGGGTGGGCACAAGCTTAGCCCAAGAAACAGCAGGAAGGCCCTGTGACCAGGCACAGAGAACAAGGAGAGGGCGAGGGGAGCGAGGCTGCAGAGGCTGGCCTGACCCTGTCCACCACGTAGGCCACCCAGAGACACAGCACGTGACAGCTGAGGGTGGCTGTGGACCTGTAAGTCCAGGGCAAGCATTACGCTCAAGTCACTGCTAATGCGACAGTTTAACCTCCAGAGCTGCAGCCTGCTGGGAGAATGCTGTAACCAAATCAGCCTGCCCAAAATTGAAAGCAAGGGGTTTTATTACAACTGGCATGACTCTTTGAAGAATCAGGTCTCAAATCCATGTCAAACCTATTTTTCTTTTTCATTGTTTAAGCATAATCCTTTCTCTAATATTTCTTTTAATGACAATTAATTTAGGAAGAACTTATTAAGGTCCCTTTTAAACATAGAATTTCTTTTCAGGGTTGAAAGGACTTTATTATTGGTCCATTTGCCTCACCTCATATAATATTCAGAAAAATACCTGTGTTCTGTAGAGCCAGCAGCAGCCCCAGCCGCTGTCCGGCTGGCTGCACCGACGGAGTCCTGGAGTGGAGTGCAGGCCTCCAGGCTGTCAGGTTCACGCCCAGTGGCGTGCGTCCTCTGTGTGTCTCAGGGCACAGTGCCAAATCCCGGTTCACTCCTAAGATGGACATCATAAAACCCACTGCATGCATGTCTTAGGAGAATGCAATGGGATGATGCAGATACAGTGCTTGGCACAGTGTCCGCGCCCCACAAACGATCACTCTGAAGAACTGCATAATTCTTTTAACTGCTCCTCGGCTTTCACATCGTGCTGCTGCTAGGACACCTTGAGGAGTCTGTTAGAGAACACGCAAGGTGCGTTTCTGGCGATGGCTCAGATTTCAGATGTCGATAAGGTAGCTCCTAAGTCAAAATACATCTCAGTTTGATATGGGCCCATGTCAGTTTGAGTCCTCTGAGAAAAGAAATTAAAATGGGATTAGGTGTGCAACAGATTTACTGGTGTAAACACCTGTTAAGAACACGGAGGCAGGCACAGGATTGGCGAGGAGAGCCTTTCAGACACAGTGCAGGTCTGATGCTTGTTGAAGCCCAGGGGGAGGGAGGGAAGGTCTTGGCCTGCAACACAGCTCAGGCCATGAGGTCTGAAGGCCAAGTTGCCTAGTAGAGGGATCCCACAGCAAGGGGCCATGGCACTGTCCATCAGCAATGACAGAACCCGTCAGCATCCCCCGAGCGTAGCCACTGTCCATCGATGATGACGGGCCCCGTCAGTGTCCCCCAAGTGCAGTCACTGTCCAATGATAACGGGCTCTGTCAGTGTGCCCCCCAGCACAGTCACTGTTCAACAATGATGTCGGGCCCTGTCTGTGTCCCCTGAGCATAGCATTTGCTCAGGTAGCATAAACATGGCAGTGGGCCCAACAACATGGTTGACACATTTCACAACTGTTACAAGCTTCATTGAACAAACAGTTGATTATAGGCAATTAAGAAAAGAATAGGTGATCACTAGGAACCAAAATACAGGCTCACTGAAATACCTTCCAAATTACTTTTCTGGTTGCACTGATAATGAGGTTACAAATAATATGATAACATTTCTATCCTTTTGGATAAAATGAGTAATACATATGATAGAAACATTTAGTACTTGAGGTAAATTTAGCTAGTTCTCTTAACCTGAGAAATTGGTCCCAACTTGAAAGATATTATGTAATGGAACACTCTGGCCATTGCCCTTGCTTTATCTTCTTAGGGATTTTACTAACAATTTAGGAAGGATGCTTATTAAAGTCACAGATGCTACTGTGCGTGGACATATAGGTGACACCACAACTAAGGTTTCAGGAAGCTAAACTGGCCTTGTCTCATTGAAGTACTAGGCTGCGGTAAACAAATTGTAATGCTTTAAAAGGCAGCTGCGTTATGGGTGAGAGAGGGAAGATGGCGGCATAGAGAGGAGTGGAAGCTAAGTAGTCCCTCTGGAACAACTAAAAAAAAACAGAAACAACTAGTAAATAATACACAAGAACTGCGGGGGGACAAACAAGACCATCCACTCATCATACACCAACCTGAATTGGGAGGAATGTGTGAGATCACAGCATAAAATCTGTAAGTAAAACCTGTGGATCCAAGCCATGAGACCCCTCCCCCACAGCCCGAGCTGCAAAGCCTCGTGGTGCCAGAGAGAAGCTCTCTCCCAGCAAGCAAATATAGCTCAGCTGAGCTCCAACCAGGGTTTTAAGTAGCGAGTGTGAACTGCTCACTACAGGTACGAATCCCCAAAAAACAGATGGAGGCTTTGAGTGACAACTGACCTTGGAGAGCCGGAGGGTCGCCTTGGAGTAGGTCTGAAGGGGACCGTCTGTTTCTTTTCCGGCTCAGTGGAGAAAGCCCCAGCCATTACAGTTCCCAGGACTGTGACTCAGACAAGGGTGGGGACAGCACAAGCAGAGAGAGAGAGACCATTGAAATGCTAATAACCTCCCCCTAGGGGGGTCTATCTTCTCTGAGATGAAGGGGTGGGGCTCTTTCCATTCAGAACCAGACCCCAGAGCCTGGGGGAACATGGCCACACCTCCCTACACCAGTCAAGAATTATAGGCATCACAGGATGTACCAATTTTCTAAGGCACACCCTCAGGGAAACCAGATACTGACTATTTCTTCCCTCTGGGACCTGAGCCTATTCTTGTCTGGGAAAGCCTGATTGGGGTAACCAAGGAAACCATGCCTAGACAACAGAAAATTACAGCCTACACTAAGAAAAACAGAGTTATGGCCCAGTCAAAGGAACAAACATACACTTCAACTGAGATACAGGAATTTAAACAACTAATGCTAAATCAATTCAAAAGTTTAGAGCAGATTTTGCAAAAGAGATAGAGGCTGTGAAGAAAACACTGGGCATATATAAGGCAGAAATTGAAAGTTCAGAAAAACAACTGGTAGAATCTATGGAAATGAAAGGCACAACACGAGATGAAAGACACAATGGAAACATACAACTGCAGATCTCAAGAGGCAGAAGAAACACTCAGGAACTGGAGAACAAGACACCTGAAAGCCTACACACAAAGGAGCAGATGGAGAAAAGAATGAAAAAATATGAGCAACGTCTCCGGGAACTTAAGGATGAAACAAAGTACAAGAATGTACATATCATTGTTGTCCCAGAAGAAGAAAAGAAGGGAAAAGGGGCAGAAGCAATAATAGAGGAAATAATTAATGAAAATTTCCCATCTCTTATGAAAGACAAAAAATTACAGATCCCAAGAAGTACAGCGTACTCCAAACAGAATAGATCTGAATAGGCCTACACCAAGACACTTAATAATCAGATTATCAAATGTCAAAGAGAGAATCCCGAAAGCAGCAAGAGAAAAACAATCCATCACATACAAAGGAAGCTTGATAAGACTATGTGCAGATCTCTCAGCAGAAACCATGGAGGCAAGAAGGAAGTGGTGTGATATATTCAAGATAGTGAAAGAGGAAAACCACCAACCAAGAATCCTATATCCAGCAAAGCTGTCCTTCAAATATGAGGAAGAGCTCAAAATATTTTCTGGCAAACAGACAATGAGAGACTTTGTGAATAAGACACCTGCCCTGCAGGAAATACTAAAGGGAGCACTGCAGAGTGATAGGAGAAGACAGGAGTGCGTGGTTTGGAACACAATTTTGGGAGATGGTAGCACAGCAATGTAAGTACACTAAACAAAGATA
>PVKY010005475.1:0-17355 GCA_004027775.1 Bradypus variegatus
GAGCCTGGGGGAGCGACAGTGGGAAAGTGAGAAACAGAGAGAGGCAGAGGTAAGAACCTTCCTGTGGAATCCACTAGTGGGAGACTGTAGTTGGGGTAGGGGGGTGGAGATGCCAGGGAGGGAAGAGAGGAGAGAATCAAATAAACACAACCATTCCAAAGCCTTTTCTAGCAAATTCTAACCCATAAGAGGCAACTTATATGGGACAGGTTGTGGGAACTAATTACTTGACAAGACTATCACCTCTGCATTCTGAATCAGTGATTTAATGTGCTATGAATATATCCTGCTGAAAGGAAGACTTGGAAAGAGAAATGTGTCTACTGAATTCCAATGTCACACGCTGGTTAATCCCAGCCAAGGGAGACATCTTTTTCTTAATGTCATGATTTGTGGTCCCTGGAATCCTCAGGTTGTTGCTTTGACAGTGTCCACTGACTGTGTGGACACAATTGGTGTTGCTGGTGTGTTCCTTACTTACTCACCACGATAAAATATGCACTAGTTTGCTGCAGTCCCAGGACAGTCTGTTTCACAGGCCCTGCTTAGTGAGCCACTTGAAAAAGACTGATATTGATATTTCAGAGCTTTATGCTTATTATTGGATTCTTTGGGGTAAAAAAAAACAAAACAAAACAAGAAACACTTTCATTTTTGAGTGTGACAAAACAAATTCTACAGAAATCTGGGACTTATTTATGACAGTAATTATAAATAAATAGAGATTAGATTGTGCCTTCAAGTAGTCAAGGGCTAATTCTACAAGGAAAGGAAGAGATGAAGACAACTAACTGAAAAACTAGACCCCCAAATACTTTGGTAAGAAATCACTAAATCAAAATCACAGGTTTATTTTAAATTAAAAAAAAATTCTTTTTGCTTGAAGTGTTCAAATACTTATTTCAGACCCTTCAGATTTTGTTGAGACACAATCAGAATGCTTGTCAGAACTCACTATATTTTGAAATATGAATTTCTTTTTTAGCTCAAGAAGAAAAAACTAGAACAAAGATCAAAGCTTGAAAATTTAGAAGACCTTGAAATAATCATTCAACTGAAGAAAAGGAAAAAATACAGGAAAACTAAAGTTCCAGTTGTGAAGGAACCTGAACCTGAAATCATTGTAAGGGCTTTGGGTTTTGTAGTATTACACATCTTGTGTGGTGCTACATGGATATGCACATCTGCAGAGAGTTCGACTGAATGTTGGTAAGATCATGGTAACTCTCACACTATTTTTATTTGCATTTTTTTACTTTAGACAGAACCTGTGGATGTGACTAGGTTTCTGAAGGCTGCTTTGGAGAATAAACTGCCAGTAGTAGAAAAATTCTTGTCAGACAAGAACAATCCAGATGTTTGTGATGAGGTAAGATTTATACACTGAAAAATCCAGCTCATTAATTATGTTTCTAATGCTTTACTGCAGCCTTGCTAATAGGATGCCAAAATCATTACACCTGAAACAGTTTTCCCAGCTGCTGCCACATATGCCAGTAGCAAAATAGGAGAGTGTTGTGGTTATAAAAAAAGAAAAAATCTAGATTAGTGTTATGGATTTCATCGGGATTTTTTGTACTCTTACACACTTCTGGCTGACTTTTCAGTTCATCTTCTCAGATAAACTTTAAATAGGGCAAGACTCACAAGTTATCTTTGGATAAATATATTAGCATCATCTTTGCTTAGACCAAAACACATCAGCAGTAGACTGGGTAATCTGGAGACTGGAGTTCAACTCCCAGCTCTGTCACTACTTGGCTATTTGATCTTTAGCAGCTAATTGCATTCTCTGAGCCTCAGTTTCCTTATTTGTAAGCAGAGATTAGTTGGAGGGAAATAATGCCTAAAATCATTCCAGCTCTAATAGGCTGTTAAATCACTCACTGGAAGATAATTTATCAGAAAATACTAATCCCTATTGTATTCTGTCCCCCAGTAACTGAAATGGGGGGTCATTTCTGAGTTGAACTTCATAAAAATGCATCTTCCATCCTCTTAAGAATGAATTGAATACTCTTGATATTCAACCTACCTAGTCCCAGATGGAATAAAATTGTCTGATCTGCATGACAAATCCTACACAAACAATGAAGGTGTAAAATACAAGAAAGGGAAATGTCAGTATTTAGGTAATTTTGTACGCTTAAGTTTACATCCCTCATTGCAGACCTCTGTGTACTTAGAAATGTATATTGCAGGAAGCTCAAATCTCAGTTGCAAGATATTTTGTCTAATTGTTCTGCAATTATAGTAAATTTGACACTTCTATTTCAGAAATAAGCACTCAAGTGTCTATCAGTTAGGTCACCAGCGTCCCCAGTCTCATGCCTCTTAGTTAGAAAGGAAAGGACATATGCATCTTTTTATATGCATTATTACCTCTTTTCTCATCTGTATTCTGACAGTATAAACGGACAGCTCTTCATAGAGCATGCATGGAAGGACATTTGGCAATTGTGGAGAAGTTAATGGAAGCTGGAGCCCAGACTGAATTCCGTGATATGGTAAGTATATTTCTTTGCTTGGAAATGAGCCAAAATAAGTAGACTATATGAAGCTGGAGAAAACTGACAATGAAAAACAGGGCTGATGGGATTGAAAATTGATCTGAAAGAACTAGGTAAAAGCTCATTTCTCCATACAAAGGAAAGTTGGGAGATGGGACTAGGTCTTGTGGCAAGTATTTTCCATATATACTGAAAAGAAGAGGCGTGTTCCAGGGAAAGGAAGGAAGTGAAAGCTGTTCAACAGAATTCAATATCCTCATCGGAGAGTTGGGTCATTATCAAGTCAGTAGCTTTACTGAGAAGTAATACATTCAGCATGCCTTTCAATACACCCCTGACCTTCCATTACACACAGCAGCCTGTTTGTGGCCCCTTGGCTGCCAGCAGTGTATCAGAATTCTCTAGCTGCACAGTTTGTATGATAGATGCCCACTGCCATCCATGAGATTTGGGGTTAGACTGCATACTAAATGAATTGCATCTATGGGAAGTAGCTGCTAGTCAGACTTCAATAATTCAACCACTGTGATTTCTACAAAGACCAGTTATACAGTATATTTTATGAACTGAAGATTGGGCTGGGAAAATGCTTCATTAAATTAAATGAAGCCTAACTTGACTTTATAGTAAAGTGAAAAAGGGATATCACAAAAGTCCAAAGCATTTGGCCAGAATCAAAGTCAAAAGACAAACACATTGAAAAAATAATAAAAAAACAAAAATAAAAAATAAAGCTTGCATGGAAGGATACTAAAATTCATAGGTGTGAGATCTGCAACACCAGGGTTATACCAAGTAGAGCAGCAATGAGGGAATTTCATGAATAAATACAGGTAGGCAGTGACCACAAGTGATGTCAACTGAGGTACAGAGGTTTTGTCAGCATAAATGACAGCACAGGTCAAACAAAAGATGGGAAACAGCATCAGGGATCCAGGATGATGTGTTTGATCCCAATTAAAATCTTCTGGAAGAGATTATGTTTATTCTACCAGAATTTTTAAATACATTTGTCCAGAACTTTTGAATACATTTGGCAAAAATTGTTGAAAGTTCTGGGCAGATGTGGGTTTGCATATAGATTCTGTCCCTTATTGGCTGTGTGTCTTTGGACAAGTAACGTGAACTTTTTGAGCCTTGCTTTTCTCATCCATAAAATGAGCACAGTAACACCTACCTTACAATATTGTTGGGAGGATCAATACAGCTAGAGTGTGTAGCATTATGCTGGCACAACTAAATCTTTGATAAATGATAGTCATTATTTTTTTCTTTATTGGTAGGTTTATTAAAAAGCCTCCTAATGATACATACACACACACATACACAGACATGCACACCAGTACACATATATGAGTCCCTGTACTCACAGAGTTTAGCTAAAACATTAGACAAGGGCCTTTAACTACAATGGTTACAACTGACAATCTAGTTCAGGACAAGCCAGTGCTATCACAGGGATTGTGGCAAACCCTGGGTTCTCCTGGGCCTTTGAAACCAAGTACTAATTTCCCTGACCAGTTTCTCACTTACATTAAGTCACATCATTTTACCTTCCCCATATAGCTTGAATCCACAGCCATCCACTGGGCAAGCCGTGGAGGGAAACTGGATGTCTTAAAATTGTTGCTGAACAAAGGAGCAAAAATCAGCGCCCGAGACAAGGTATTCCTCCTCCCACTCACCCTGAGTCTCGCAGCCAGCCTCCTCCTTGCAAAATCGGCTGGAAGCTGGAAGGCAGGTGCAGGTGCAGGCTCCACAGCAGCCACTTCTCCCTCTTGCACCTGCCTTGGGGTCTGGGACAGTTTCTTTTCTGGCTCCCAGATAACCAGCCCCATTCACAATTTTCCAGTTGCTGAGCACAGCACTGCACGTGGCCGTAAGGACCGGCCACTACGAGTGCGCGGAGCATCTCATCGCCTGTGAGGCCGACCTCAATGCCAAAGACCGAGTGAGTAGCCGGGCCAGGTTCGGCCTCCTGAAGCTCCGTTCCTTATTTACTTGGAATCACTCCCCAAGTGATTACTGGGATTATTAGTGAGATCAGGGGGCTCACTTCCTGGCTTCAGACTCATTCCTCGCCTGTTTACTCTGCTTCTGCAGGAAGGAGATACTCCTTTGCACGATGCTGTGAGGCTGAATCGTTATAAAATGATCAGACTCCTGATTATGTATGGTGCCGACCTCAACATCAAGAATTGTGTAAGTACTCAAAACCAGGTGCATTATGTGCTGGCTTTCTAATTGACAGATGTGTTTCTTAAATACTTGAAAATATTCCCATAATGGTAGTATTTTGGAAGGGGACTTGTGGTGCTTTAAATGCCTCTGTCAACTCTCCACAATGACACTGGCAATGTTAATCTTGGCAAGAATTCAGATCACCTGGTCAGAGATGGAGGACACCTTAGTGACTGCTGTCAGTGCCTAAAATTCTTTTAAAATTTGGTCTTGAAAATAAAGGATAGCCAAAACTGTCCACCTTCACAAACACCTGTGCCAGGAAACTCCAATCTGCCTTAGCCACCCCTGGCTGAGCATAGCCTAGGGTAGTAGGAATATAGACTCCTACCTTTCCTAAAATGGTCTAAAACTCTAGAGTGGTCAGTGCAGCCAGGGCCAAGCAGTTCAAATTCATCAATATCCAATCTGAGTAATTCAGAATGGTCCTCCTTTCCTTACAACAATAGGAAACACAGCCACTTTCTTCCAGGGGTCACTTGCTGTTTCCTATATCTTGGAAACAATTTCTATCCATTTTCCACTGTGCTTTGTCTGCACATCCCTCAAAATAATTTCCTTTCTTCAGGCCTCGAAAATGCTTTACGTCCCTAAACAAATATTTATTAATTTCATTTCACCTCTAAGCAGGGAATATAATCAACTTTTCCTCAGGGCTCCAAATCCCAGCCAAACATCATCTAATATAAGCTTAAAAATATCACCTGGAGGAATAGGTGTAAATTATGGAAGAAATCGTTGAAAGAAGTTTTGGAGAATCACTTTCCAAAGAAGGGGGAAAAAAGTCATTCTAATAACATGAATAATTTTTTCCCCTTATTTGTGTTTCTATGAGACTGAGAGGAATATTTTATCATTACAACAAAGCTGGCTTGGTGACAGGAACAAAGAATGATGATAATTGGAGACTGTTGGTGGGTAGGAGAGTGTTAAGAGCAGGGTTCCATCATGCTTAATATAAAGACTGGACTTATCTGATATTCATATATATATATATATCTGAAAAAGAGTAGACTCAATGAAATCTCCAAAGCTGCAGAAAATAGGAAGATTTATTTTTTTCAGGCACTGAGACACTAACAGCAGAGATAAATAGAATATAGAATTGGGGAGAATGCAAGTGAGCAGAATATCAGGAGATGAATTTTAATAGAGAGAGTGAAAGGCATATATGGAAGAATAACCCAAACTATACAAATAGGACTCATGGCTCTGAATTATCAACTAGATTCCACCACCCCCCAAAAAAAGGGTCCTGGAACTACTAATTCCATTGACTCAGTGGATTGATGTTTCAAAAAAAAAAAGGCCAAGTTTTGGATGCCATCTGGAAGGTGACTGGAAACAATACACAATACATTATTCTATCCTTGTCCAAATCTCTTTCTTCATGTCTACTGATGAGTGTTCCTCAAGAAAAACAAGACAGAGGTAGGGAAGTTCCCAAATGAAGGTTACAGGGCCACTAACTCAAATGTCCACAGGGCCCAGGCAGATCACATAAATAAGTTAAATGGGTGGCTTCTGAGTTAATATATGCATATAACCTTATTAAAGATGCTGGCCCTTCCCCAACCAAGTCCATTATTATTATGTGGAACTATGGCTACCATGTTGCCAACTCTTCTGATTTTTTCATAGAGGTCAATTCTAACTTAAAAAAAACAAACACAAGACAACAACAACAAAAAATCTAAGCTTTTTTGGGGCCAAAGAAAACAGACTGATTCACATCTCCAAGCTGCCAGCTTGCAACCTCAGAGTTAAAGAGATGGAAATACTTCTGAATGAATAGAAGTGGGAAATATTTAGGACTTTTTCAATCAAAAGACAAGAATTGAGAGGTGACATGGTTTTCATTTTTGTAAATATTCTGAGACATGAATAAGAGAAATAAAAATCTGGTCTTGAGAAGTTATTTACTCACATGCCATTGATATCAACTGTAAGAAAAAGAAATTTTCTGGGAGAGCCCCATGTAAATTCTGAGAAGTTGTGAGAAATCTGAGCAAAAGCTGAGCCCCTAAGCCAAGGTGTTGAAGCAGCTCATTTACCATCAGTTCCTATCAATAGAGGAATCATTTTCCAAATTGATAGGAACTGGTTATCAACAAAAACGAACACCAACACCTCTCCATGCCCCTTTCATGGGGCATTGGAGGTGGACTGAGGAATTTTTCGAATTTCAAATGACTTGTGGGGGTGCTGATGCAATTTAGTATCCAGGAACCAGGGAATTTACCAATAGTTATAATAGCTCCACAGGTGGGACAAGGCGAAGGGCTGGTTTGAATATAAACTGCAAATCACACAAAGTAGAAAGCATATACCTCTATAACATATACCTTTGCATTGTCCCATTAAACAAACAGAGAAAGAGAATGTGAATTTAGAAATGCCTTTTACCTGGAAGTCAAATGTCCTCTCTATTTTGATCAGGCTGGGAAGACCCCAATGGATTTGGTACTACAGTGGCAGAATGGAACCAAAGCAATATTCGACAGCCTCAAAGAAAACTCCTACAAAACTTCTCGCATAACTACATTCTAAGAGAAACGACAGATTCTTTCACCAACTTCTGTTTACTGGCATTTGAAGGCACAACCCAAAACAAGAACAACTAGCTATACAATCCAGCTTCAGTTTATCAACCTGTTATGAATCTGGACCTAATGAAGCTTTGAGAAAGCACAGGATTCTGAGTATTTTAAATTTCCATAAGTTTAGTTATACTCTATGTATTTGTAATTTATTCATTTATTTATTTATTTACATTGATGCCACTGATGAAATCCTTTATGGTCATCTATTTGGTGGGCAAAGCTTAAGTGTATATAACATTTCTGAAGATTTCCCATATATAGTTCTTGAACCGAATTAATGAGCAATGCTCTAAGTGCCTACTTATGCATCAACTTATTCATGTAAGATATTTCAAAGTGTTTGCAGAAGATGAAGGTGATCATTGCAGTCCTCCTTTCTCCTGAATTTTTAATCCTGAGTTTGAATGGACACAATGGAAGGCATGTAGTGACAGGAAAGGAAACAAAGTAGAACGGAAGTGGTTCCTTGAGAAGGGCAGTCAAGCCAGCCATTTTACCCCTGGGACTGGCATTTATTTATTTTTTTTTAATCAAGTCACACGCTACACCAAGTGAAGAGAATGTCTTGAGTGTAAGTGCGGGGCAGTGGAAGGAGTGGGTAACTGGGTCATACAGAATTGAATTTGCTCAGGCAAAGGCAAAAGTAAATGCAAACTGTAAATGTGTAAATGTATATTGTGCTGTATGTACACTTTGTATTCATAATAAAAACAAAGTCTAAACCTGTAAGTTCTTCTGTAAGTATGGTGGGAAAGGATGATGTGAAAAAAGGTCATTTAGGCAGGTGTTTTTCACTGTCTTCCAAAATTTTAGGCTAGAAAATATCCTGTAGAACAGCAGTTCTCAAACTTTAAAGTGTATACATCTCATCTGGAGCTCTTGTTGAACTGTAGCTTCGGATCCAGTCAGTCACAGGTGGGGTCTGAGGTGTGCTTTTCTAGGACGCAACCAGGGGCTGAGGACGCCGTGGCCCGCTGCCACCACTCTGAGCAGGGGGCTGTGAGACCCGTAAAGAAACAAAGGAGTTCAAGTCCTTTCAGTCCCAATGATGTGCAGAAAGAGACCCCTGGTGGATGGGATGATTACTGCACAGTAATCAAGTGCTCCTGAGATTCCCACCAGGCGTGACCTGGGCTTAACAACTAGCGTGGACACGGCGGGCGGTGTCAAAGGCCTCCCACACCTGGTCAGTGATTTTCAGCCTCCAAAGGGGAGCTGTTTTGTTGCCAGGTGCTGAGGCAGGTGGTGAGAAAACAGCCTGCCCCTGCCTCCTGGAATAGATGAGTGTTAAACAAATAATTATGGAAATAAATATATGGTAATAATCTGTAGTAAGTATGATAAAGGGAAAGATCCAGATTTCTGTCAGAATAAGATACGGAGGCACATAACTTGATGGGGAGGGGGTCTTCTACTAAAACCTCTCAGATGTCACCTTTAGGGTAAGGCCGAAGGATAAGCAAGAGCTATTTAAGCAGTGTTCCAGGCAACAGGGAGACCATAGGAAAGGGCACCGTGATTGGGAAAGTTTGATAATTGAGAAAATTTATGAGGCAAATGAAGGCCAACATACAGCACAGAATTCCCAACACCAGTACTCCCACCAAACTCACTCCAAATAGGATCATATACACAACATCTTAGATATGCTTCCCACATTTGGGGAGGTTAAACAGATACAGTCCAGAACCAAAAAGAAAGTCTGTCAGTTAGTGGGTCATGGATACATATGGAGTTGTGAGGATGGTTTGAAATAATTTTATACCTTTTCTATCTAGTCTCCTGTCAATTCCTAGAGACCACACCCCACAGCCATGGAAAAATTCCTTCTCTCCATCATCTCCCTCCCTCGCAGTCCCTTTTGGCCACCCCTCTGCTCTCCCTGCGGGGTCCTGGCTCTAGCCTGTCAGATCTAAGGCTCAGTGTCCTTCAGTGTCTTCAGAGTAACACACCACAATACAGGCAATGTTTCTCTTCTAGTACTGATGTCTCCCATGGCCTAACTTGGCTATGTTATGTGACTAAGTTCTTATGATGTCTTCTTCAAGTCTCCCTCCCACATGAGGTGAACAGTAAAGGAAAGACAGGGCTGAGGGATTAAAAAAAAACCTCCCATGTTGGCACATGTAAATTTTTACATTAGTAGAGAACATAAGACATGAGAATAAATCCCCTTAGAATAAGGCCAATTCTCAGTTATCTCTGCTAATGGAAAGGAAAACACATCAGGTAAAAATTTCAAGTCTCCCAGCTAGGACAGAGTAGCCTCTTCAACAAATGGTGATTTGAGAACTGGATATTCATATCCAAAAGAATGAAAGAGGACCACCACTCACACCTTATACAAAATTAATTCAAAATGGATCAAAGACCTAAACATTAGTACTAAGACCATAAAACCTTTAGAAGAAAATTTAGGGAAATATCTTAAAACTCTTGTGATAGGAGGTGGTTTCCTAGACCTTACACCCAAAGGGCAAGCAATGAAAGAAGAAATAGATAAATGGGATTTTCACAAAATTCAAACTTTTCCACATCAAAGGACTTTGTCAGTAAAGTAAAAGGCAGCCTATGCAATGGGAGACAATATTGGAAACCACATATTAAATAAGGTTTTAATATTCAGAATATATAAAGAAATCCTACAACTCAACAACAAAAAGACAAACAACCCATTTAAAAAATGAGCAAAAGACATGGACAGACACTTTTCCAAGGAGGAAATACAAATGGCTCAAAAACATATGAAAAGATGCTCAACTTCACCAGCTATCAGGGAAATGCAAATCAAAACCACAATAAGATATCATCTCATACCTATTAGAAAGGTCATTATCAAAAACTGCAGACAATCACAGGAGCTGCAGAGGATATAGAAAAAGAGGTATACTTATTCACTGGGGGTGGGAATGTAGAATGGTACAACTGCTCTGGAAGGCAGTTTCAAGTTTCTTCAGGAAGCTAAGTATATACAGAATTGCCATCTAATCCAGCAATCCCGTTACTAGGTATATACACAGAGGAACTGAAAGCAGGAACACGAACAGATATTTGCACACAGATGTTTATAGCAGCATTATTCACAATTGCTAAGAGTAACACCTGAGACCCAGTGACAGAATTCTGCAGCTCTGAATGTCAGCATTGTCCCACACAGCAACTGCTAAAGAAGCTGAAAAAGATATCAGACTTCAGTTAGACATATGAATGAAACTGACTTATTATGACTAGTGTAAATCAGAATACAGGATAAAGATGATACTGACTCTATTTTAAAACTTCAACTTCTGTGTGAGACCAAAGGAAGAGATGCTTATTCAACACAAAATTTAAATTTTCTGTAGCACACTGTCTAATTTAACCTGTATGGTCAGTTTATTTAAACAACATAATTAAATGGAACCTAGGGTAGGGAATGAGATTCTGTTATTCTGTACAGGTTAATGTAATTCCCCGATACATTCTGGAGTATTTGGAAAAGAAAATAAAAAAGTATTTGCAAAGTCCCCTTGAGGGACTAGGTAAAAATGTGGAAATATTGAACTTCCCCACCTGGGGAACTCTGGATATTCTCTCCAGCCTTAGGGACTCCCAATTTAATAAGCCAAACCCTCGATCTTGGAGCTTGCCCTTATGAAGCTTATTTCTGCAAAGGAGAAGCTACGCCTGCTTATAATTATGCCTAAGAGTCATCTCCAGAGAACCTCCTTTGTTGCTCAGATGTGGCCTCTCTCTCTAAGCCAGCTCTGCAGATAAACTCACTACACTGTGCCCTATATGGAACATGATTCCCAGGTGTGCCGGTTTGGATGTATTATGTCCCCCAAAATGCCATGTTCTTTGATGCAATCTTGTGGGGGCAGACATTTTAGTCTTGATTAGGTCGGAACCTTTGGATTGTGTTGTTTCCATGGAGATGTGAAGGTGATAACTCTGACTGGATTATTTCCATGGAGGTGTGGCCCTGCCCATTCAGCATGGGCCTTAATTAAATCACTGGAGCCCTGTAAGAGGTCAGACAGAAGGAGCTCGGTGCTACAGGCAAGAGAAACATTTTGGAGCAGCCACTGAAAGCAGACTTTTGCTGACATTTTGCTCTGGAGAAGCTAAGAGAGGACAAAACACCCCAAGAGCAACACTTTGAAGAACGCACAGGAGCTAAAAGAGGAGCTGGAACACAACCTGGGATCAGCAGGCGCCAGCCATGTGCCTTCCCGGCTAACAGAGGTTTTCCAGACCCCATTGGCCTTCCTTCAGTGATGGTATACTTGTGTTGATGCCTTAATTTGGATATTTTCATGGCCTTCAGACTGTAAATTTGTAACCAGATAAACCCCCTTTACACAAGTCAATCCATTTCTGGTATTTCACATAATGGCAGCATTAGCAAACCAGAACACTAAGGATGTGAGTCTCCCTGGCGATGTGGAACATGATTCCCAGGGATGAGCCTGGTCCTGGCATCGCAGGATTGTGGATGCCTTTATAATCAAAAGGGGAAAAGAAATGAAACAAAATAAATTTCAGTGGCTAAGAGGGTTCAAATAGAGTTAAGAGGTCATTTTGGAGGTTATTCACATGCATTCTATAGATATTCCTTTTTAGTTTCGAGTGTATTAGAATAGATAGAAGGAAGTACCTGAAACTGTTGAACTGTAATCCAGTAGCCTTGATTCCTGATGATGACTGTGTAACTATGTAGCTTTTATGGGGTTAACATTCGATTATGAAAACTTTGTGATTGGCACTACCTTTATCCAGTATGGATAGATGAGTAATAAAATAAAGACAATTAAATAAATAAATAATGGGGGGGGTAAGGGGTAAGGGATGTTTTGGGTGTTCTTATTTATTTATTTATTTATTTATTTATTTATTTCTATTTTATTTTATTTTTTGGAGTAACAAAAATGTTCTAAAATTGATTGTGGTGATGAATGTACAACTATATACTGATACTGTGAGCCACTGATTGTATTCTTTGGATGGATTATATGGTGTGTGAATATATCTTAAACCTGCATTAAAAAAAAAATTCCGAGTCTGCATGACAGAAGTGGTCACTTTGTATAACCTCCGTGTCTTCCCACCTGAGACAGCCCTTTGCCCACAAACTGTCTCTTGTCTTGGGTTCTGTCTGTCAATGAGGGGCATGTCCCTGTGGCCAATGGAGAATCCTTCTCTTCCCTTCACCCCTCCCTTTCAATCAACCACAAGGTCCTCTTACCAAGTACACTACCAAAATAGCTCTTTAAATTGTCCACTTTCCACCATCCTGCATACCTCTCCCCTAGTTCAGATCACCACGGCTTCTACCTGGATTACACAAACAGCTCTCACTGGACTCCTGCCCCTGGTTTACTTCCCTCCAGTCTGTTCTTCAAGTTGCAGCTAGAGTGATTTTTCCACAATGCAAATCTGATCAAGTCACTCTTGTCTTTAAAACCCTTCATAGGGGCATAGGGAGGAGCAGAATTTAATTAGTCCTCTGGAACAACTAACATAGAACCAGGAACAATGAGCTAATAGTCTGGAACAACTGTTGGGGGATATCTGTGACCTGATAAACATTGTACACCAGTCTGGAATGGATGGAATGGCTGAGATTGCAGCATAAGAACTGTAAGTAAAGCTCCCCAAACTGTAGAGCTGACTCCCCCCTCCCCTGCCCCATAGGCACGGCAGGCTGAGTTGGAAGACTTCTCTATGGACAAAAGAAGCAGTCTACTAGGAGGAAGGGAAGGTAGTTCAACCAAGCTCCAACTGCAGTTTTAATTAACAAATTGGACTACTGAATACAAGCTACGAGCACAGATAAACCCGGAGCAAGCAGGAAAGGAACTCAGAGGTTTCTTCCAGCAGAGAGGAGGTGGGACTGATGGGAAAAAATGCATAACCTAAAAACATAGGCTTTTGGAATCAGCTGAGCTCAGAAGACTGGAAAAGGGCCGTGCTCCAAGAAAAGGGGCACATAGAAACAGGCACCAACTCTAGTTCTTGACTGGTTAACCATGGGGCTGGGGAATGGCTCTTAAAAGGGGATTTCTTTCTTTTTTCTTTTTTTTCTCTCATTCTAAGTAGCTCATTAGAGAAAGCCTCAGGTGTTCTCAATTGTCAGTGCTGAGCCAGGCAAGGGTGGAGTTAAGATAGTCCTAAATCAAAGAAAGAAGTCAAGTGTAGGAGATAAATCCCTAAAGGGCTTATGTTCCCTAAGAAAAGGGGGAGGCAGGGTCCAGTTCAAATGGCTGTCCTCCCTCAGACAACTCAGACCTAGGGCCTGGGGAAGAAACAAACAAACAGAAACAGCTTAAGCTCAGCTCTGACACTCTCAGCCTCTGGCAGGGACAGGGTCTACTGAGAATTAAAGGCAACACACCTCTGCACCAGTGGAGAGCTGTGGGCTGACCAATGCCACCTGCTGGGAAGGATAGGAAAAGCACAGCGTCTAGAAGCCTCACAGGAAAGTCTGACAACCTGCTGGGTCTCATCCCCAGGGAAATCTGATACTGATTACACACTCTTCCTGAGACCGGGGTACATCTGGTATGGGAAAATCTGATCACGGTAATCAAGGAAACCAGATGCCTAGACAACAAAAAATTACAAATCACTCTAGAAAAAATGAAGATATTGCCCAGCAAAGGAACAAACTTACACTTCAAATGAGATACAGGAGTTGAAACAACTAATTAAAAATGGCTTTAATGTCAGCTTGATAAACTAATTTCATGGATGGACATTAGTTACATATTTATAATATTTTTCCTACAATTATTAACCCCACATTGGCAGAGGATTTCTTTCTCAGGCATTCGTCCAGCCTCATAACAATAATTCCATGTTAGTTCTGTTCTTTCTTTCACATACCTGTTGGAAAAGAATGCCACCAGTGGAAAATTCCTGTCATGTGTTTCTACAAAAATATTCGGTACCAAGAGATTTGAGCAACTGCTATGATTAAGGAAGTGGCCCACACTGCCCTGTCTTGTGGCATGTAAAAAAATGCATTCCTTTTATTGAACTTCTTCAGAGAATGAGATGAACTATTCTTGTTTCACTTAGCAACTCTTCACCACTAAAGACCTGCTGGTTTTGACATACTGGAGCTCTTTCCTCTTGGGACTGTTGTATTTGAACCTTAAACTCCTTTCTAGTACTCTGATTATTCACTGTGGAGACTGGTTACACCCGTCCTGTGGTGGAGTTTCTTCTCCACATTTCGTTATATCTATCACATCTGATTTGATCAGCAGATGTTCTCCAGCATTTTTATCTTGATCTGAGTTTCAGTCCTTTTTTGCTTCCCTTGCTTTAGAGTTCAGATGTACTAGAGTTGGTTCAAATCTATTATCATTTTCTGAGGTGACAGACTCCAAGGAAGCAAATCCATTTTCTTCCCAATGCATTGAAGAATGTTGTCTTGGTTTGATGACTTCTAATGACTGAATGATGATGAATTTTTGAAATGTTGTCACACTTCATTTTCATAATAGACTCTTTTGGATCATTATTAAACTTAGCCTCAGTACTTGTAATGGGATAACTTCAACTTCACAATCTGATCATGTAACTTCATGTATTCTCTTCTTTGCCATTTTCATCAAAAGCATTAGGTTTTTCAGTGTTAGCTCTGCTTAGTAATTTTCCTGAACATATGCAAATAATGCCTATCTAGGCAGCATTCCTCCACCCCCACCGCATGCATTCCCTTCTCAGTTTTGAACACCTGTGGCCTCATTTGAGGACCATGCTGGACAACTCAGCTGTGACACATTTATTGATTACACTTGCACAGCAGAATGCACTCATTAATGCCAGCAGGTATTTGTCTCTGTAGTCTTTTATATTTATAGTCAGTGGTTATTTTATTACTTGACAACAAGTCTCAGCATTCCTTGCTGTCAGCTGAAGATGTGCATTTTGTTAGAAATACAGTCTCTGGAAAGAAGTCTTAAATGATGTAGAGGGCAATGCATTTGATTTGCTTTCCTGCTCATTCTGGGTCATGGGTCTACCATCCTTTATTCATGTTGACCTGTTTTTTATAGTTGCTTCATTCACCAAAATCATTGCTTGGATTTATTCTTTATTTTGTCAAGCTCATCTTTGATCTTTTTTGTTTTGGGGACTGCAGCACATTTTGCACTTGTTCAAATAGGAAGCACACTTCTTCCATCCTCTTCCAGCTCCATCCAGAAAGGTTTTGCATCACCATTTTTTTTTCTCCCATCTTTTGACAGTTTGTAAATATAAAACTTGAAAATTAACTTTATCAAAGGACTGAATGACATAAATCACTTTGAGTGGAGAATGTAACTGGAATCCAACTGTAAAGTATCTATGAAATTTGAAGTTTTCAAACAAAATACGTCATTATACAATTCTGGACTCAATAGTCTTTGATACTTGAATATTTAAATGGAAACGGGGGTTGAAGAAATTCTCAGAAATGACCAATAGTCCAACCTAATGACAAGTCCATGCATCTTGCTCAAGTGAATACTTACCCTCTCATCAGATCATTGATATCTTTTTAAAACAAAAAACAGCCTCAACTTTTGATCCACAAATGCATGAAACATTCTGTGAAATGGGGCAGTGGTTCAACCTTCAAGTTCTGCTTCTGGATTTTAAACTGCAGCTCCTTTCACAGCCTCAGATTCCCAGCTGCTTAGGAAATCACCTCTCAGTAAGGCTGGGAAGGGGGCTGAGAATTCAGGATGCCCTCCACCCCTTTTCCAACTGGAGACAGCACAATCCTGCAAGGCAAGAAGTAGCAAGGCTGGGCTACTGCCACCGCTCACGTGGTACAGGGCTCGCGGCATCCCCAGGTGACCACCTGTGCAGCCTCCACTGCCTTCTCTACGCCGCCTGATGCGGGGCATTCTGAGCTCGTGGCATGCGAGGCCGAGTTCCTCTGGGGGGTCCGGCTCCTTCCCGACTCCACTCCACCGACACCCCACAGCTCTGGGCGCAACCTGGTCGGTAAGTACTTCACTAGTGACCAGCCCTCATTTCAGCTGAGGGAGGGGGCATGCCAACAGAACATTTTGATAGAGACAAACTAATCAATTTTTAAAAAATATTTCCTGACTTAGATGATCATGCTTAGAAAGGTCCTTCACAACAAAAGATTATATTAAAAATATTTATCTACATTTTATCTAGGACTTCACAAGTTTTTAAAATATTTAAATCTTTAATCCACCTGAATTTGCTGTGGATGTGTATGAGTGTGAAACAGGAATTCAACTTTTTTCTCAAATAATACAAAAGCTGATACTTAGTAGGTACAACCATTCTATGCCAGGCCCTGCTCTAAGCCTTCTACAATATTACGCTACTTAACTCTTACCATATCCCCATAGGCAGGGAGAACAGATGAAGGAAGTGAGGCACGGAGTGGTTAAATAATAAGCTAGAAAGTACTATAATGGGGCTTTTAACGGAGGTAGTTTGTCTTCTGTCTATGCACTACTGACACGCCTTACTTCTTCTTCCCAATAGGTAACCGGTTGTCCCAACACCACTTACTGAATAACTCACCATTTCTTCTTACAACTGGAGCCTGGTCCTGGATTCCCTACTTTGTTTTACTGATCTTTCCGAATTTCTGCACCAATAATACAGTTTAATGATTAAAGTTTTGTTATACCCTAATATTCAACAGTACAAGTCCCTCTCATTATACTTCTCCTAAAATTTCTTAGCTATTCTCATATTTGCTCTTTCAAATGGACTTTAATTTTACTAAATTCAAAAAAACTCAAAATACAAACAAGCAAACAAAAATATCTGCAGGGATGTGTTGGACTTCCTCACCTGATTGGTGGTGATGTTGTCACAAAATTGGGACTGGCGGTTTGATGTGCTGAGCCCTCGATCATGGGACTTGCCCCTATGTGGCTTGTTGCTGCAGAGGAGAGGCTAAACTTGCGTGTAGTTGTGCCTAAGAGTCTCCCCCTGAGTGCCTCTTTGTTGCTCAGATGTGGCCCTCTCTC
>PVKY010005476.1:0-17358 GCA_004027775.1 Bradypus variegatus
GTTTTATTCAAACACATGCACATAACATACAATCATCCATGGTATACAGTCAACTGTTCACAGTATGATCATCTAGTTATGCGTTCATCACCACAATCTATTTCTGAACATTTTCCCTACATCAGAAAGAATCAGAACAAGAATAAAAAATAAAAATGAAAAAAGAACACCCAAACCATCCCCCCATCCCATCCCATTTTTCATTTAGTTTTTATCCCCGTCTTTCTACTCATCCATCCACACACTAGATAAGGGGGGTGTGATCTACAAGGTTATCACAATCACACTATCACCCCTTGCAATCTACATTATTATATAACCATCTTCAGGAGTCCAGACTGCTGGGTTGGAGTTTGGTACTTTCAGATATTTACTTCTAGCTATTCCAACACATTAAAACCTAAGAGGTGTTATCTGTATAGTGCATAAGAATGTCCACCAGAGTGACCTCTTGACTCCATTTGAGATCTCTCAGCCACCGACTCTATTTCGTCTCATTTTGCATCCCCCTTTTGTTCAAGAAGATACTCTCAGTCCCACGATGCCGGGTCCAGATTCATCCCCGGGAGTCATATCCTGCATTGCCAGGGATGTTCACACCCCTGGGTGTCGGGTCCCACGTAGGGGGGAGCGCAGTCAGTTTACCTGTCAAGGTGGCTCAGTTAGAGAGAGAGAGGGCCATATCTGAGCAACAAAGAGGTACTCAGGGGGAGACTCTTAGGCACAATTATATGCAAATTTAGCCTCTCCTTTGCGGTAACAAGCCACATAAGGGCAAGTCCCGTGGACGCGGGCTCAGCACATCAAATCGCCAGTCCCAATGTAAAACCACTTCTTTTAGTGACATTCCCTACTTGTCTGTGTCTGGGGGTCAACGGGAAACAGGCCGGGTGTGAGGAGCCCACTGGCCACTCGCCAGGGCATACTCAGGGACGAGCTGTGGCTGTCAGGGCTTCAGCTGCCAGCCAGGGAGGCTGGAAGGAAGGCAGCCTCTCCGTGACCCCAGCCCTTCCCATGCCGTGCAACGGGACAAAAGCTTCCTGTGCTTCTGGGATTTGTGGGCTCTAGCTGACTTGTGGTGTGCCGGCTCAGATGTGCCAAGGAGCTGCTCTGACAGGGAGAAAGCGCTGCCAGCCCCACTTCATTCCAGTCTCCACACTGCAGCTTCCACTCACTCATTGTGAGCAATGTGTTCTTCCGACAGCCTGCCCACATCAGCCCCTGCCCAGAATGTCTTCTTCAATCAAAATTCTGCTCAAACAGGCCAGTTGACCAAGTGAAGTGGCCTTTCCACATCCTATTGACAATCTGTCTCAAGCATTATCTCAAAAGAGTCCTTTTATTTTCTCTCCCAACCAAGACAGTCCCTGCTTTGAACTGTCGTGGCTGGGAGGATTCGATTTGATGCCACCTGCACATTTTATACCTACCCCCGGCTCTTTCTGAATTTTGCAAAAGCAACATGAAAATTTAAGTCCCAGGAAGAAGACAAAGTATGATTTATATGTGGGGGATGTGAGGTTCACGGGGGTTGGTGATGTGATTTTGTTTCTGGGGACAGCTGGCCTTGGAGCCGGGTGCTGTCGGGAGGGGCTCCACAGCCGAAGAAACAAGAGTTCATCATGTCAGGGGTGGGCACATCCAGACAAGTACTCATGAATACAGATATTGCCTGTGAAAATGAAGGGCAAGAGACCTCACCTAGTGAACGGCCATGGCCCCTGCCCCGCATTAGTTGTTTTATTTAGCTCATCAAGAGTTTTTGGAGCACGTGGGGCATCCTCAGTCAATGTGCACAAATGACTCAATGGGCCGGCAGTTTTCTCTTCCAAAACCTGCAGGAGTTCCAGTCTCATCTCCAAGGCCCTGCAGGGTGGAGACCAGGGAATTCTAACTGATACGAAGGAAGGGAAGATAAAGCATGAGCAGCTCGACTGCCAGCCCGAGCAGAAACCGAGGCTCCCCTGCTCCCCAGGGGACTAACCTCCACCCACCCCTGCAGGAAGGGTGTGGGGATCAGAGCAGGTGCACCTCAGAAATCAGCCCGAAGAGACAGAGAGTCGGAAAAAGGGAGGGAAGAAATGAAAGTGGGCATCACTTGCTCCTTCCCTGGATGACTGTGCTATTTGCCCAGGAGCTTGCAGAACTCGGAGCCGGCATCACTCACACTGCGTGTGTTTCTTAAGTCAAAAGAGCCGCAATATTGCATTTGGGCTCGTTTCTGTCTTCATGGCGGGTGCAGATTTGAAAGGGGATTGAAATCAACCACAGTGGGGCGGATAAAAGAAAAGCGTTTCATGCAATTTAAGGTTTCGCAGTTTTTTTGAGCCATTCATGAACGGACAATATCTCATTCAGAAAATAGAAGGGAGCTCCGGGAGGGGATGGAGAGGGGAAGTTCAAAGAGGGCGAAGGCAGAGCCAGTGAGGAAGTGTCCGGATTGGCTGGCACAAAGTTTCTATTTTACTTGGGGGCGGGGTTTACAAAGCGGGAGCAGTTGGCTGGCCTAGGAAGGAGGAAGCTAGCTGAGGATAATTGATAAAGATCTGGCTGTATTTAAATTTGGTCTTCTGGGCAGGTTGTGCATTTACAGGAAATTGAAACTTTCTTAGGGTTTTTGGCTTGGCTGACGCGCTTAGCCGGAGCAACTTCATATTTGGCCTACTAGCTTTTATTTATCAGGGTTTGCTAACTCCATCCCATGAGCTACATTTTTATTTGTCTCGCTAGAAAATGCATGTAAATGGGGGCATTTTATATGTCAGTGGTTTTGTAGCCTTCCTCATCAAATTGGAGACAAAATGTTTAGAAAGTGGTTTATGTGTGTTTATTTGTATTCCACCTCATTCCAAGAAGGAATCTGAGAGATTCAAATTCATAGGGCTAGGGAATTCCGAGGCTCAAAATGCAGTTATCAAAATAAGATGCTGCACTGTGGACAGTCACGATAGGGAAAATCGCACGCTTTTCTGCCTGCACCCTCTGGGCAGAACATACATGAATTTTAACTTGTGATAAAGTTGAACAATGATTTCGTAATAAACATAACCATTCCATTGGGTGACAGAGCAGCATAGCTGATAAGTAGACTTCCAACTTGGGCTGCATGCCAAGTTTCTTTTATATAAAAGGAAAGTAATGTATCCAGTGAGCTAAATGCACACTATTTAGACAGTACGTGTCACTCTGGTCATGAGAAGCATTTCAATTTATGATCACTGACCAGCATCACAGCTCGATGCGGTTTTCTAAAGTTGGATTGCTGGAAACCCCAGCTGAAATTATGCTAGAGCCAATGGGCACCTCTTCTCAACCTGCAAATACTATCTTCCCTGGACATCTACATGTAGACCAGGTCTCTATCATTAAGAAGCTTCCTGTGTAATGAAAGGCAGATCTTAAAATTACAACATTACGATCCATAGGCAAGTGCCAGAGTAATTCAGAAGTTAGCTCTGAATAGTGGAAGTGGAATCATGGGAGATTTCAATTTCTTTCTTTTCCCTTTTTGGATTTTCTAAATTTTTACATTTTTTTGAACTTAGAAAAATCTCCATTCAGAGTGCAATGAGATAAGCTCTGTCTAATAAATTCATGACCAGAATGTTTCAGTGGCACTGAGAAAGGAACAAAGTAACTGAGGACGTTGAAGTGCACTTCAGGACAGTTACCATGCTTAGCTGTTCCTTCTTTCCTACTAATAAGGAGCCCAATCAGACACGGGTTTAAATTAAAATGAGTCAGTGTGCCTGTGTGAATCCAGTTTCCATTATCAGAGCATGAAAATTATTCTGCAATGATGCTCTGCATTCTTCTTTCCAAAAATACACCTTTAAGCAGCTCCCCTTGACTATGCCCAAAAGCTAAGGGTGGGTGGCAAGAACATCAGAGCTTCCTGTATGACCCCAGCATTTGTTGAGAAGATAGTACTGCTGCTTTGCACCACGGTGATTCAAACCCAACAGCTCAGTCCGTTTCCTCTAAGTCACCCACACTTACGAGGACAAGACAAAGCCCCTGGTTGTCCTCTCTTTCCGGGCAGGAAGTTGTCTTCGGAGACCAAAGAAGCACTGAAGGCAGAAGTTAGTAACTGTGATTAAAAAAATCACAGCCCACACCACTGGGTCACCAGGGCCAGCCACAGAAAAGACACGGAGCGGTGGGGCCGCTGATTGATATTGTCCGACATGAAGCCATCTGTCATTTGTGGCACCCCTTTTGGGGAAACCCTTCAGGAGCCCAAGGATGGAATTAAAAACGAAATTCTATCACTTTCTTTACTGATACAGTTGAGAACAGGGATGTGTTTGTTTGATATGTAACCACCATATCTAGGCAAATTCCTTTGTTCAGGGCTGCTATTTCCCTGTTTTTCTTATACTGGCTTGGTCTTTCCTAGGTGATGCTCAAAAGCAGACAAGGAACCTGAGCTTCCAAGAGCTTCCCTAACTCTTCCTGGCCACTGCCTTTGCTTCCTGGGGCGACCGTAACGCTTTACCACAAACTAGGCAGCTTAAAGCAACAGAAATGTATTGCCCCACAGTTCTGGGTGCCAGAAGTCCAAAATCAGGGTGGAGGCAGCTTCTGGGCTTTGCCAGCAATCCTGACACTCCTTGCCTTGCAGTACCATCCCAGACTACCTCTGTCGTCACATGGCATCTTCTTCAAGCCTGCCTGTCTCAATGTCCCTCTCTCTATAAGGGCTCCTGTCCCATGGGATCAGAACCCACCCTATGCAGTTTGGCCTTATCCTAACCAAGCTTTCCAGGCCCTTCCACCGTGATGATGAGGGCGTGTTGTGGTGTGTGACGGCGAGGGTGCGCGGCATGGGTGTGACGGCGAGGGTGAGCGGCATGGGTGTGACGGCGAGTGAGCGCGGCATGGGTGTGACGGCGAGGGTGCGCGGCATGGGTGTGACGGCGAGTGAGCGCGGCATGGGTGTGACGGCGAGGGTGCGCGGCATGGGTGTGACGGCGAGTGAGCGCGGCATGGGTGTGATGGCGAGGGTGCGCGGCATGGGTGTGACGGCAAGTGAGCACGGAACAGCGTGTTCCTGAAAGTTCTATCTCCTGGCCCCCCCACCGTGGAAGGGATGCACAAGCGCTTTGTGCTGCTAATTCCAGGAAGTTCACAAATTTATCATAACAAGGGTCGGCAAGATTGAAACACTCTTATTTTAGGCACAAATAATTGTGACAAGTAGAGTATCAGAGTTGGAGAGCTCAGGATATGTTTTCATCCATTTAATAATTGCCCTCCTCCGGTGTGTTGTCGGTGAGGGCCGAGTCTGCTGCTGGAGACGTGGAGCCCTCCCACACTTTATCGCAGCCATCAGTCTATCCGCTTCAGCATTAAACTGGGCAATTACGGTTGCTGAGCAACCATAACTTCTGCAGATGTGCCTCCTGTGGTTTTGTATGACAACCACAATGTTATGATAACAGGATATTTTTTCCAACCAAGATCCTTCTTTATATGTAAATTTATGCTAGAATTGTGTACTTAAAAATTAGTTTCTATGAGTAATGAGCCTCAGGTTTGGCTGAGCTTTCCCCTCCCCACCTTAGTTGTAGAAAATCAAGCTTGGAAGTTCTGAGATCACGGCCATGGTGTAAAACAAGGTGAAGGTGGTGACTTCGAAGGAAACGGCTCATTCCTGGTGAACTCAGGACCACACGCTGACAACTGAGTCCAGTTCTTATGGCGTGAATTTCCCATGATGTGGGCTCGCCTCCGGCCAGGGGCTCCTGAGCCGTGAGTGATCTGTCGGGGCGGCTTCTCAGCACCCCCTGAGACCTGGCACCTCCCCTCCATCTACCTTCCTTCATTCAGCTGACATCTCAAGTTCCTCCTCGTGCTGGCCTGGAGGGGAACGGGGCATCCGGACGTAGCTGTCACTCAGACCCAATCTCCCTGCTCCCTGGGGATGCATGGTCTAGCAGAGAAGATGCCCAAATAACCGTTTTATCAGCAAGCCGTGTGACAAGCGCCTGCTGGTCTCTGGGCTTTCTGAGCCCCACGCACTGGAAGAAACAAGCCAGGGAGAAGGTCCCATGCACCCAAGGCAGGCTGAGCCACCCAACCCCACGGCGGCCCTGCCGGGAAATAGCGGGAGGAAGGCTCAGATGTCCTCCAACCAAAGTCCAAATCTGGCACCAGCAGGTAATGCCCATGTGACCAGGTGAGACTCACTGGAGCCCTCAGGCCTCAGTTTCCTTGTTGTAAAACGGCACCAATGATGGCACCCACTGCGCAGGGCTGTGGTGATGGTTACAGAAGAGAAGGCGCGTCAGCCAACAGTCTCCTGCTCTCGCCATTTTCCTTCTCGAGAACTTCAGCCCCCGGGAGACGCTGCCAGGAGGGAGGGTGGTGCCAATTGTAAATAGTTGGTAAGCGTTTCCACATTTGGGGGAAGGCACATCTTTCCAGAGAAAAATAAATCACTGAAACAAATTCAGAAAGCACACTGCCAAGCCCTGTCATTAGTTGGATCCACTGACTCCTTTGCTGTATTCTTTGGCTAGACCCATAAGAGAAGGGAGGGAACTGCAGACTTGACAGCCAATCAGGAGGATTTGGGCAGACAACCTCTCATAAATATTGATGGGCACATTGGTTTCAAATTAGCATTTGATGAAACCTTTCATGGGCCCAAACCAGTTTCCCAGATTGAGGAAAGTGCACCCTTGCCCACACCCACCACTATTTTCTCCCCACACTTTGTTTTGTGTGGGCTTTGAAAATCCGTCATTTCTTTTTATGTCTTAGTCCCTCCTGCCCTTGCTTCTGGTTCCCCACTGACTTCAGAGGCAATCCAAGTCAGAGAAATAGAAGGGTTGGGCCTGACTGTAATTCAGGGATAACAAAACATATTGCTTTCTTATTTAAAGTCTTATCATCTGCACCTCATTTTCAAAGTTGAGGATTACCATTTGGAGAGAATTGTTCAATAACATCTGCTCTTCGAAATCCAAGCATTGTTGAAATTTCCCTCCTCCAAATGTCTCTAGCCGGCCTTGAAGGAAACAGAAGAAAGTGGGGGGGCTTCTCTCCCCTTCATAGGGGGGCATGGTGAGGGATTGGAACAATTAGCATCGTCTGTCTCCTGCGTGTTGTCGCCAACAACCCCTGAACCCCAGTCCCAGCATCGGTGCCAACAGTCGGGGCCCGGCTGTCCGTGCCTTCAACAAGCGGCTATTGAAACTCTTGGTGACACACAAAATTCCAAAAAGCCAAATCAGAATCTTCTGATTGAAAAGACATGTAGGCGACTCGCAAAAGGTCCAATGTTCTGACCTGTGCAGATGCGGCAAAGGAGGGAATGACAACGGAAGTGGATCCAGAGGGATCCTGGCATGGGCATTGTACCTGGAGATGGGAATGATCAGTGGAGGGGGAGCGTGTAACTGACACAAGTAGACAAGGAAGGAGTAATTCAGAGAAGAGGAGCACACCAGGCCTACCGGATTTCCTTCCAGTCAAGTTTGTGGGTCTGCAGCTGGCATCTCTTTAAGAGAAAACAAAGGCAGGCTTGCCAATCAGCTGGCGAAGGAATTCCCATCTCGGCTGGCGGCACCTTTCTGAAGGACAAGAATTGCCAAAGACGCCAGGTCTCCAAGCCAAAGCATACAGGCCAGTGCAGCCTGAGTCAATTAGGTAACACCAGGATCTTCCGTGGCACTTGGTCTTAAGAAAACTTTGCCAAAACAAGAAAGGAATCATGTCCAAAAGACATGGTGGGCATCCTCCCAGCTTGGTGTGGCATGAAACTCAACTTTGGTTCATTCTTCTGGAGGCAAACTGCATGAAAAAAATGTGATCTAGTTCCAGAAGCAGCAGGATGGTTGGCGTGAAAAACATGTTCCTGTATGGCCATCACCTACAAGAAGAGATCATAGGCTCATGGGAGTCATGAGCAAAATCGGGCACCAGAAAAGCTTTTGGCATCTAAACACTGTTAGAATGCAGGAAGCCCAGGCCTGACCTCACATAAACTTGACCAACAAGAATAAAACTGACCTTGCTTGCACTGTAATCTCTTCTTTCCATTTGCACAAATTAGCCATTGTTGGGACATGCTTAAGGAATTGCTATAAAAATAAGTATTGCTTATTTAAACTGTTAAATAAGTTGGCTTTTGATTTAAGGAAGTAAGTTCATCTTGTTTCCATTCCAAAAGGGAAGGAAATCTGGGTGATGCAAAATCTTTTTTTTTTTTTAAGGAGGTGTTTTGAGTCACAACTCTTAACTCTTAGGGTGAGCAGTAGAGAGAAATTGATGTTTCCTCTGTTGTCAGTGCCAAGACTGAACTGAGTCGTGAGCGAGTTTTTACTTGGTCCCTGGGGTGTTCCCTCAGTTTAGGAGGAAGTCAGCCCATCTGTGAGTCAGGAAGCAGTTTGTCTTGAGAACTGTCCTGCCTGCAGATAGGGACAAGAGGCTGCCACTGCCAACTGGGAAATGAGGCACAATTTGGTACACAAAACTCGTTCCTACTCTAGTACCTGCTATATACAAGGAAAATTTCCAACAATCAATAACAAAGGGATGTGATTAGGAGAGTCTTACATTAGTTTTCATCTCTATAGATGGAAATCTTCCAGGACGCCAAGTTTTTTTTTTGTTTGTTTCCCCTGATCCATCAGTGATTTCCTTGCCCAGCCAAGAAGATTTTCTATGACCTGCCCTATGAAGAGCAGAAAAATTCAAACAAGAAGTTTGGGCAGAAGGCTGTTTCCTCTTCTCTGAATACTGGATATACTCCCCACTATGTAGCATCTGACACCCAGGGGTATAAATCTCCCTGGCAACGTGGAATATGACTCCCAGGGAGGAATCTAGACCCGGAATCGTGGGATGGAGAACATCTTCTTGACCAAAAGGGGGATGTGAAAGGAAATGAAATAAGCTTCAGTGTCAGAGAGATTCCAAAAGGAGCCAAGAGGTAACTCTGTTGGGCACTCTTATGTACAGTATAGACAACCCTTTTTAGGTTCTAATGAATTGGAACAACTAGTAGCAAATACTTGAAGCTACCAAACTACAACCCAGAACCCATAAATCTTGAAGACGATTGTATAACAGTGTAGCTTATGAGGGGTGACAATGTGATTGGGAAACTGGGAAAGCCATATGGACCACACTCCCCTTTGTCCAGTGTATGGATGGAAGAGTAGAAAAATGGGGGCCAAAAAAAAACAGGTACCCAACGTTGTTTTTCAATTTAATTGTTCTTTTTGCTTTAATTTTTATTCTTATTATTTTTATGTGTGTGGTGATGAAAATGTTCAAAAATTTTTTTTGGTGATGAATGCACAACTGTATAGTGGTACTGTGAACAACTGAATGTATGCTTTGTATGACTTCATGGTATGTGAATATCTTAACAAAACTGAATTAAAAGAAAAAGAGTGGGAACACTGTAGAGAGCACAGCTGCTGATTTGCTTACACTTCCCATGATACTAGACATTTTCACTGGCAAAAGTTGACTTTCCATCAAATTCCGATGCCTACAACATCAATTTCCTTCACTTACTAATTATCTCAAATAACCAACACTTGTGCATAGCATTTCTGGGGGAGATTATCAAATACTCAAAGATTTTGTATTGTTTTGTTTTGTTTTGTCTTGTTTTTGCCAATATTTTCCATCCCTTGCTGGTCATAGACTTAGAAGCTTGAAACAGAATTTCATCTCCTACCAATTTCTTCCCGTGCATGTTTGGAAAATATTGATTTTTTTTAAAACTGGAGTTTTAATGGACCTCAAAATTAACGTGGCTTTTATTCCTTGGTAATAACTTCATCATTGATGATGTCACTGTGTCCCCCAGAAAAGTCACTGGCCAGTGACTGGCATTTAGAGCCTCTGAGGCACCAGGGAAAAATCACACTCCATATTCACTCATACGAGGTCCCTCCCACTCAAAAGGAATGCTCCTATTTCAGGGAAGTAACTTTGTAAAACAAATGAATTTTTCCATCCCCACAAATGGCCTTATCAACGCAGGGCACTAAGCCGCAGCCTGAAGGCGGAGGTGTGGCCAGAACCTCCGTGTTTTTTAAAAGCTCCACAGATACTCAACTACAGCCAGGGCTCATCACCACCAGTTCACACAGCGAATGTTACAGGCCGGCCCAGAAACGGCTGACGGAGAGGTGAACTCCCCGGTGTGAGCAGCGCAGCGGCCCCCTCGGCGGGCTCACCATGCGCCCCGGGCCCCGGCACAGCCCCCATCCCCGCGGGTGCAGCCTGCAGACGGCAGCAGGAGCGTGGCCCCCGAGGCCTGGGATCCAGGCAGGCGGCCGTGCTCCCAAAGGCCCCTCCCCGGGGGCAGGACCCGGCGTGGAAGGGCAGCAGCTCCAGGGCCTGGGAAGGTGCAGGCGTCTCCCGGGGCTGCGTGACCAAGTACTGCAAACTGAGGGGCTTAAAACAAGAGAAAGTCATTTTCTCCCAGTCTGTAGTCAAGAAGTCCCGCAACAGGGCAAGGGCAGCTGTGCTCCTCTGACACCTGGGGGGACAGTCCCCTGCTGCCTCTCCCAGATGCTTGTGGTGGCCGCCCATCCTTGCGGTTCCGTGGCTGGGGCCGTGGCCCTCCAATCTCTGCCCCTGGTCCTGTCCTTCACCCCTGTGATAAGGATTTAGGGCCCGCACTGATCCTTGTCTTAAGTCAACCACACCTGCAAGGACCCTATTTAAATAAGGCCACATTCACAGGTGTCAGCGATTAGGATGTAAACCTGTCTTTTGGGGGACACAGATATTTCAACCCATAACAGAAGGGAAGAAAGATACTGCAGGGGCACCCCACTGCTCACCGTACCTGAAAATCCTCCCCCTCCTGGCTCTCGTCACTTGCCACCCCCCAGCCCACCGGTGCCAGGCCCCAGCCGTGCTGAGCCCCCTGCAGACCCTCACGCCCACCAGGGCTTCTCCCCTTAGAAGTCTGAGACGTGTCCCGATGGCGCCCTGCACCCAGACCACTCCATCCTCACCGTCCCCGGCTGCACCCAAGGAAGTCCGCAGGCTGCCGCTGCCCACTGGGGGACGCTTGGCACTGGGCAGCTCCCCTGGGCTCCTTGAGAGGCTCGGCCGCAGGAAAGGGGGTGAGCTTGGAGCCAGGAGGGAGGCTGCATTCCAGGCGGACCGGCCTCCTCTGGAGGGGCTGCAGCACGTGGTGACGGGTGGAGGAGGAGCGGCATCTTGCATTAATCACAGAGATGTGGTACTGTGGAGTCCCCATTTCCAAGCGCAGCCCAGACCCCAGGAAATGCACCTCCTCCTGCCAGAATGTAACAATTTCAAGGACAATTAAATCCAGAACCTAGGGCGCCACCCAAGTCGCTTGTCTCCTGCACACGAGGCAGGGCCCGCCTGCCTTTGGAGTTGTCACAGGCTTCTGTTCCCACGACCTCGCTCCCAAAGGCCCCAGCTCCCAGCTCGAGTTGCCTGGCCGCTGGGAGCACCCCTCTTCTCGGGACCATTTCAGCCATCCCTGTACCATCCATGCGGACAGACCATGGGGGTGGCACACACGGCAGTGACCCTGGGAGGCCTCTGTACCCATCGGGCAGGGAGGGCCAGCTCCCCATGTGTCAAACTGAGCTTGGCCAGGAGAACAGGTAGCGGCCACCACACAGAGGATGGACAGCCAAGAAGAGCTGCTGTCACCACCCCGTGTCCACAGGGTGTTTGGAGCCATGCGCCGTTCAGGAAAACGTGTGTTCCGTTGCACAGGTAAGGAAAGAGGCCGCGGGTCTCAGGCTGTGCCATTTGACTTGACGTGCTCCCGTCCATGCAGCTGCTCATAGCAGGGCACCCAACAGCGTGGAGGCTGCCCCCGGCCCACCCCTCCCCAGTCTGCCCCCGAGGGCATCACGGGATCTGGTTCTGTTCCCATGCCCTGTCCCTTGCCCCCACCCCGGCTCCACTGCCACTCATTCCACAGATTTGGAAACATCACCGCTTGGGCCTCAGCCCCCCAATGGTCGGCAGGTCACGCTCGGGGGGCTGGGCCCCAGGTCTGGCCGTCTCCAGGCTGCCTCCTGCCAGCTGCTTGGGCTGCCCTGGGGGTGGGGGCCTGGCCGGGGCTGGGACCCTGACCCTGAGGCCTGTGCCGTGCGCTCCTCAGGGACAGCCGTCTGGCCGGTGGCCGTCCTCGGGGAAAGACACAAGGTCCAGCATTGCCTGAGCCTGGGAGATGACACCCACCTTCCTGGGGAGTCACAGGGCAGGGGGAGACCTGGTGTGTCTATGTCTGTGTGGGTTTCTGTGTGTCTGTGGGTCTGGGTGTGTCCAGCAATACTGAGTCCTTGGGGACGGGGCTGGTGGTGGCCCCAGCCTGGCTCAGGCTTTTCCCGGCTCTTGCCCATGGAAGGGCAGTCGGGCAGCTGGGGCCAACTGGCCCTGTGGGTGCTGAGGGGAGCGGGGTCAGCGGGTCCCTGGGCTTCTCTCTGCTCCTGCCCTCTGGCTCAGAGGCAAAGCCCTGGTCCCCTGGGGCTAGGTTTGAGTGCCACCTCCACTCCACTCCACACACACACACACACACACACACACACACACACATACACAGACACACACTTACAGACATGCACACACACACCAGAAACACACAGAATGCACAGATACACACACACACACACACATCAGCACAAACACACAGACCCACATACTCTGAGACACACACAGACACATATGCACATATATGATAGGCAGAAGAAACACACGGACACAAACACTGATGCACACAGACACAAAAACACCAATAAGGCACACAGATATACACAGAGATACACACAAATACACACAGACGCAACACACACAGGCCCATCCGTAGCCCTGCCCTTGCATTCCCAGCAGCTTTGAGGCCCCCACCCCTTTCAGTGGCCGCACCTTCCTGCAGGTGGGACTCAGGACCTCACTGATGAGCCTCCTCACAGGCTGCAAGGCCAGGAGGAAAGGAGGAAACAGAAACAGAGAGGAGAGTTCTCACCTGGATGCCATTTCCCAGCACTAAAGAGCCTTCGCAGTAACCAAAGCCGTTTGGTCCTTCCAGTAACCCTGGGAAGCCACTGGTGGAGGAGGAGACCAGGCTCAGAAGCTCATGATGCAGCAAGGTCAAAGGGCATTGAGATGGGAGCACCTGGGTCCCCAGCTCTGCGGCCCCCCTGCCTCCCCGGCCTGCATTCACGCTCCAAACCCAGCCCTCAGGCGCTGCCATTTGCCTGCTCAAGAGCCCCTCAGAGCCTGGCTTCAGAACCCTGGGGTGCCCGCCCCTCTGCCAGGGAGGCAGCCCCAACTCTCTGCAGAGCAGTCAAGCAGGGGTCTGTTCATGTCCATTCCACAGACTAGCAAACTGAGGAGCAGGGTGGAGCCGCCCAGCTGGTGCAGGAAGCTGTGGCCATGAGGGCGTGGGGGGCTTTTTGCCCACAGAAGTGGCAGCATGGAAGGGGCGTCAGTCCTCCCTTCTGCACTGGGTGGGGTTCGCCCCAGAACTTCTGACTGAAGCAACAGAGCTCCCAGTGGGTGTCCCCAGGGGGGTCTTTCTCAAAAGATACCCCAGTGTGGAAACCAGCAGTTTAAAGGCCTCCTGCACCCACCGGGAGGCAAGAGGGTCCCCATGGGGTCTCGCTCCAGTCTCATCATAAGTTTCTAGAAACAGGAAGGGTCAGGAATACAGTGGTGCCGGCCTTGCCCGGGCAGCACCTGCTCAGTGGAGAAAGCTCCTTACCAGCCGGTGCGGTTGGGTAAGAGCCGCGTGTCGGGCAAGTTGGTCTGAATACTTGTAACTACGGCTGGTGGTGGGGACAGGTTCCACCCTTGACCACAGGCAGTGGCTCAGACCCTAGGATACTCCTGAAGTCCTGAGACCCCTCCTGGGACACTTTTAAAGCAATGACACAAAGGGATGGGGGACAGCACATGTCCTGGCTGCCGGGAGGCAGGAAGAGTCGAGTGAGCAGGGGGGAGGGAGGAAGTTTGGGGGATGCAAGACCCACCTCCCAGCCTCCCATCTCCAGCTGCACTGGACATGCCTCTGGAGGGATGCGGGGCTCCCCTGGGAGCCTGGACAGTGTCCACAAACAGGACAGGCAGTGCACCCAAGTCCAGCCAGTGGCCAAGGACACGGCTTCTGGACCGGGCTGGAGTGGGATCAAATCCCAGATTTTCCATGTATGTGTTAAATAATGTCAGCAGGAATCAGAATCATCGGGAGCACTGAGTGAAATGCGTGTGCCCAGAGCCTGGCTGGGACCGCTTGCACGCCCAGCCACACGTAACCTGGGCTGGGCTGGAAAGGGGCACCTGGGTCAGCTGGGGGCCCCCCGGGGGTCAGTGCCTTCCCATGTGCACCCAGCACCGGACACACAGCACAGAAAGCTTTTTCCAAAGCTGCCCGTCTCATCCGGGGATGGAAAATGCATTTCCCTCCGTACCCGTTCCGATGGGCAGGAGGGGAGACCGCGGGCTGTGTGTTCAGACATCTCTCCAGGCCACAGGAAGGGCACCCACATTTTGCTGGTGGAAGGTGCGCCTCAAATCAAGCTGGATGGGGGCATCCCAGAGAGATGTGAGTGGCGAGAAGAACGTCCACATCCAGAAAGACAGACAGACCACCGAGCGGTCAGCCGACGGACAGACCCTGTTCTGTTTCCCGGTCACAGGTAATCAGGATTTTGGCTCCATAATGAGCCAAGGGGCTGATCCATCCCAGAAACTGGGTTGCCCCCAAGGGCAAGCGTCCTGCTGGCTGACTGAAGACCCCACTTTGAACTTGGTCTGTGGCATCTTCCACAGGTCCTGGGAGGTTACACGGTTCAGCAGTTACAACCGCTCACCTGCGAGGTGCCCGGGCTTCTCAGCCACAGTTTGTTAAATTTGCAAATGCCCTTTGGGACCCGTCTGGATGAAAGGTCTATAAACGGAATGTTCGGATTACGAGGGGAGTAATGGCTAATATTCCGTTCGCTTTGCACATACTGACCTCAGACTCCACTCTCACTAGTCGGAGATTTAAGCCCAGAAGGGTGAGATGAGGGTCCACCACTGTGAGTGTGTGTGTGTGTGTGTGTGTGTGTGTGTGCAAACCACAGCCTCTGACAGCCAGAAACGGGAGGCAGCAGGATGTCACCCTGTCCCCACGAGCTCCTCCACCTCCACATGCAAACAGAAGACCAGGTGAGGCCCAGACCTGCCCCCGGAGAGCAGAGCAAGGGCTCGGCCACAATCCCACAGCCCTAAGAAACAGTCTGGGCCCATTTCCCTCCAGAAACAGGACTAAATCATAAAGCAAGCTTGTCTCCATGGGCACAGGAAAACTTCACCCCAACTCAGAGGCCTTCTTAGCTGCCATTTTCACCCAGAGTTGAGGGGGCTCCTTAGCCAACTTTGCTAGACAAACAAATATGGCTTACAGAGCTCTTTTTGAAGGCTCCAAGTCCCCGCTGCCTTGTTGCCTTCTCTGCTTGCCCCAACGTACATGCCATGCCACACATCTCAGGAGAGCTTCGGAGCACCCTCCCTGGCCCCATGGAAGGCTCTGCTGTGCTCCCACTCACTTTTGCAAGGAAGCCAGTGATGCAAATAACCTACAAAGGAAAGATGCGAGAACTGCACCCCAGCAGTTTACCCTTGCACAGCCGGGGAGAGGCTGGAGCTGTGTGAGTGAAAGCCCTTCCAGCTTAGCAGAAAATTTAGCCGGAGCCGAGTGTCCTTGACAATGCAGCCCTTAAATGAAGCCTGCACACCCATGAACAATGGTCGGGGAAATTACATTAAATTTCAAAATCGCCCCCTTCTTTCCCAACGTGCCCAGAGATGGCTCCGCCAGCATTGTTAATGGAGATGACGTCGTAGCTTGTTACCTCTGCCTTTACGAGAGGCCGAATCAAATATTTTTTCACAGTTTTATGGGGATAGTTTCATGAAAATTGATCAGGTCTAAAAAAGTCACAGTCCAAATGAAGCTAAGCTTAAAGATAATTTATACATGATATTCTTAATTTTATTCTGAGCCCTTTTATTACTATGTAGGTCTTTATGACTTTAAAGAAAATGTCAGTGGCAGCAAATGACATTGTACTGAATAATCTAGTTATGGAGGAAAAGACATTTAAAACTGTTCCACAGCAGTCTGCAGGGTTCTGCTGAACGCACACTTTTCCACGGCACGGCTCTCCAAAATTCCTTGCTGTATTTTTAAACCCTTTACAGGATGATTACGTGAAGGGTAAGTTTACGGGTTCCTTTGTGTCTTCTCATTTTATGTCCCTCAGATTCTTCCTGTTGATTTAAATCTGTTTTGCGACTTCATTTCTCCATCCTTCATAAGAAAACAGAAACTCAAAGCTCTTGGCAAATTGGGTTCCAAATGCAGCCCTGGGTCTTGCAGGAGACAGACAGGTGAACATTTTGCCGGAGGCGGCCCGAGGGTTGGAGGGGTCACGGCAGCTGTTTGCAGGGCACACAAGGTCCAGGCTGGTCACCCAGTTGTGCGACGAGGCTGTCCCCAGGCCCCAATGGCAGGGGAGTGTGATGATGGCTCCCGAGACCCACGGAGCACCCGCCCCGCTCTCAGACCTGCGCGATGCTTCCAGACGGGGCCCGGCCAGTCCCACCTGCTGGCTGCCCACTCGCCCGGTGACCGTGGATCCTCATGGGATTGACAATAGATCCTTGTCTTTTGCTAAATTTTTCATGAAGGACATTCAAAGAGGACCACAGCCCCGTGACAAGCCAGCACCGTGGCTCTCGACACCCCCGGCCTCTGCTGCTGACCCCACCCCTCTATAAAGTGTAAAAAGTCGGGCTCGGCCCCCCACAGGGGGCCCACCCTGTGAGGCTAATGTCCCCAGAGGGCTCGGCCTGCTTACCAGGTCTATGGATTTAAGTCCTGCCCGGACGCCCCGTGCGGTGAAGAGACTCCACCCTCATTGCCCAGGGTTACGGCACCTCGGTCTGAGGAGCCTCCCAGCCCCCTGCCCGCACCCCGTCCTCGCAGCTCAGCTCAGCCACCAGGGGCACAGGGCCGACACGCACGAGCTGGGGCACCAGAGACGCTGGAGCGAGCATGTGTGCACGCACACTCACACACACCGATCCACACTCACAGACAGGCACACCACACCCTCATGGCCACACACACACATACATGACACCCTCACGGTCACACCCACACACATGGGCACACATACTCACACACACCGATCCACACTCACAGATACGCACACCACACCCTCATGGCCACACACACTCACACACACTGATCCACACTCACAGACACGCACACCACACCCTCATGGCCACACACACTCACTCAAACCGATCCACACTCACAGACTCACGCACACCACACCCTCA